>JACVVK020000115.1:600000-810000 GCA_018292915.2 Batillaria attramentaria | reverse complement strand
AATGATCCACAGCTAGTGCGCATATATATATATATACATATGTGTGAGTGTGTGTGTGTGTGTGTGTGTGTGTGTGTGTGTGTGTGTGTGTGTGTGTGTGTGTGTGTGTGTGTGTGTGTGTGTGTGTGTGTGTGTGTGTGTGTGATAGTTCGTTCTTTTGTGTAGTACTATTTTTTTAGTTTAATTACATTTAGTAGTAGCAACGGCATGTTCTAAAACTGACTGTTACGTCAAAACATCAACCGTTGTAAAATAAAGATTCATTTCATTTCATTTCATTTCATTTCATCCGTTCAGTTCTTAATAATTAGGTTAATTGTTTATGTTTATTCTTCCCTTCAAATTCTCACGTGATCAAGAACAGATACTTAAACAGGCTATGTAGCCGTAATCTTTGTCTTTGGTAAATAAACTTCATTCAATTCCGGCAATTCAACTCTATGTCTGTCAGTTTGCCCGTCCATCCGTCGGCCTCAGTGTTTGTATGTTTGTCTGTCGGCCGTCCGTCTGTCTGTTTATCTGTCCATCCGTCTGTCTGTATGTTTATATGTCCGTCTCAGTGTCTGTCTGCCTGTCCGGAAGTCTCTCTCTCTCTCTCTGTCTCTCTCTCTCTTTAATTATTTGTTTATTTATTTTAGAACGCTGTACTGTTGTGTATCGTAATTGGACCTTACGTTTGTTGTTGGTTGTTCTTTTTGCCAGTTTGTTCCTCTCTCTCTCTCTCTCTCTCTCTCTCTCACACACACACACACACACACACACACACACACACACACACACACACACACACGGGGAGATGGGATAGCGGTATAGCAGAGCACTGGACATTCAATGCTCGCCGGGGTCAGTCGTGAGTTCGAATCCCGGCCGCTGGGGCTGCTCTTATTCCGGTCAAGTTGCCCCGCCTTTGACATCATGATAGATGGTGCAAACATGAAAGGGCGTAAAACCCTCCCCTCCCCCCCCCCCCAATCCTCCCCCTTCCCAAGACTGAGAGAGAGAGCGCGCACACCAGTTTACCCAGATCTTTTTGCTGCGGTAAACACTGTACATAATATCCCGGCGGTACTTTCCTAGCAGCTGCAGTATGGGAATTCAGGCGGGTATTCTGCACAGCCGCCGGCGAAGCGTGTCGGATTTGTTTACAGTATGCACACGGCGGCCCGCCACTCAGTTGAAGGCCCTATATTTAAGGTTGACGAACAGAAACTAACGCGACATGTTTTCCGAAGGTTAGATCCCTAACTCGGTATGCCCGAAAACGTGTACCACTGCCAGCGGTCGGACGGACTGAGACGAATCAGTATCTATAAATACCGTGTTATATTTGAATGCTGATCACAACACTGCTTGCAGCGAAGTAGCCGCATGCACACGGTGACAGAAACGGTAGTCCGGCGCTGGTGGGACAATCCTATCTCACCTGTCACTACTACATGTACAAAATTCGAAAATAGCCGTCAGTATTGGTTCAGTATTTTGAGTGAAATATCACTGTCAAGTTAATCCAAAATTCGAAAATAGCCGTCAGTATTGGTTCAGTATTTTGAGTGAAATATCACTGTCAAGCTAATCCAAAATTCAAAAATAGCCGTCAGTATTGGTTCAGTATTTTGAGTGAAATATCACTGCCAAGCTAATCCAAAATTTAAAAATAGCCGTCACTGAGTATTGGTTCAGTATTTTGAGTGAAATATCACTGTCAAGTTAATCCAAAATTCAAAAATAGCCGTCAGTATTGGTTCAGTATTTTGAGTGAAATATCACTGCCAAGTTAATCCAAAATTCAAAAATAGCCGTCAGTATTGGCCCAGTATTTTTGTGTGAAATATCATTGTCAGGTTATAGCCACATTTAGAGATGAATTCATCTCATGCTTTTGAGTGTGTTGTTGTTGTTCTTGTTTTAATTTGTTTTTGTTTTTTGTTTTTGTTTTTAAAACTGGTTTCATCAAAATCTCTTTCTTTTCTTCAGCGAAGTAGCCGCATGCACACGGTGAAAGAAACGGTAGTTGCTGGTGGGACAATCATTCATATCTCACCTGTCACTACTACGTGCACAAAAATCGAAAATAGCCGTCAGTATTGGTTTAGTATTTTATGGAAAATGTCACTGTCAAGTTAATCCAAAATTCAAAAACAGCCGTCAGTATTGGCCCAGTATTTTGTGTGATATATCATGGTCAGGTCAGCGGTCACATTTAGAGATGAATTCATCTACTGCTTTTGAGGGTTTTTTTTTTTTTTCTTTCTTTATTTGTTTTGTTTTTTAACTGGTTTCACCAAAGTCTGTTTCTTCGGTTTTCATTTTTATTGTTCTTTCTGTCTTTAACAAAACTTGACACATGTTCAAAATCACCATTGCTCAAAGTACTCAGTACGTACTTACTGCAGGCGTGTGGACAACTTTTCATCGAACGTGCTTAACCTGCGCATCAGTATCAGTTTCACCTGGGTCACAAAATAGCACCTGAAACCATTGTGGTGACTCTGGCCGGCGTGTAAGTTGTCCTAGGAGTGTACCGCGTATTGAGCAGACGACGTTATTTGGCTGCGGACTGAGGACCAGCAAGGCGGCACTGAGTTGTGGCTATATTTAGATGACTTGTCGAGTCCCAGTCTAGTTCAGGAATGAACCGTAAGCTCAAAGAAAGTTGCATTTTCTCTACTGAATAGCAGAAGCCACAAAATCACGAAAACGGCCGCGATGGCCAAATGAAACATCCTTCTACCTGGCAAACAGCCTCAGAGCTTCAGAAACGGCAGTTTTCCACCTCGGCGGCGTTACGAACATAGCGGCTTTAAAGGTTTGACATCCCGGCTTGAAGGTTTGACATCCCGGCTTTAAGGTTTGACATCCCGGTTAAAGGTTTGACATCCCGGCTTGAAGTTTTGACACCCCGGCTTGAAGGTTTGACATCCCGGCTTGAAGGTTTGACATCACGGCTTTGAAGGTTTGACATCCCGGCTTGAAGGTTTGACGTCCCGGCTTGAAGGTTTGACATCCCCGAAAACGTTACGGCCATGCTAGAATACTAGTAGCAATGTTGTCGTCAGAGACAGGTAAAATTCTGTGTACTAACCTGAAATCCGAACATTTGTAGAAATAAATCAGTGTGTCGGGCATCTGTTTGGGTCAGTATTATGTGAGAAACTGCACCTCAAACTGAGAGTAAAATTGGTTCAAGGTAGGTTGTTAGGGCGGCGCTGCACTGCGGCGACACGCCGGTTTCCCCCAGAGAAGCAACTCCAAATCACCGAAGGGACACTAAACTAGTACAAAATAAAAGTGATCTTGATAATGAATGAATGATTGTCAAACTCTGCTCATGCTTTAGTGTGACATGAGTGTAAGAAAAACAAATCTGCCAAGACTAAAGAGGGATCTGCTACGGCAGGCGGCCGATTAGCGGCATGGTCGTCCAACCTCACCATACAGCAGCAGCGGTGCGATGTCACTATGTGATGTGATGTAATGCGGTATGGTATGTGGTGTGGTGACTGAGGTGTGGCGGTGTGCGCGGTGTGGCGTGGTGAGGTGAGGTGATGGAGGTGTCCCGTCACAGTGTTGCGATGTGCAGTGAGGTGTGATTTGGTGCTGTGTGGTGTGGTGCAATGTGATGTGAAGTCGTGTAGTCACGGTGGTGTGGTGTGGTGACGTGAGCTGGTGTGGCCGGTGACGTACGGCACGGTGTCACGTGACGTGACGTGACGCGCGGCCTTGACTGCCCCTATCTTGCCGTCAGTTCCCCTTCAGTATCGAGCGCCTGTGACAAGTCAGGGTTTCCCTGAGTCAGTCAGTGAGTAGCAACTAAAGGTATTATGTAGCCGAGCTCACTGGGTCAGACTTTGTTGGGGTTTCCCGGAACGCGGGGCGCCCCCCGAACCGCATAGCTGGAAAGGCCAGCCGTAGTCGGTGTGCAGCTCGGATCCAGGCCATCCGGCCACTGTAGTTCAGTCTGCTTACAACTGAGAAAGAGCCGATCAGTTCAGTTAGGACGGGGAGAAAACCCCGGTCACTGAGATATGCAAAAAAGAGGTGTGCCGCATGAGTTCGTGTATTTTGAGAAGTCCATACAGAAAGTCAGTAGCGGGGGGTTGGGGTTTACCTATTTTCTTTGAAAAAGGAGGGTGTGCAGTGTGGTTCAGTTTTGGATTCGAGTTCAGGGCCTTTTGGTCTCAATAATCGCTGCATGCACACGACCTCATATTCATAGTCAGTTTCCCAAACACGTGACTGACGCCGCCGGCCTTGAACACCAAAGAACCAAAGTCAGGCTGACATTTTACGGGTAACATGTCGATCACGGCTAATAGCTTTCGGGCCGGCATGTAGTAAGGCTTCTACTAAATATGAATTCAGTTGCCACCGCTCCTTTTTAACTGAATTTGTGTGCAGAATATAAAACAAAAATGGCAGTCTGATACTGTTTTACAGTGTTGACTTTGCGGATAATTTTCATACCAGGTAATAGCGAAAACAGAGAAAAATGAGCCTGGCATGGGGACTGTTTGTATTCATACACCGGTCCTCAAGGATCTCCACTGGCTTCCAGTCAAGCTTCGCATCGACCATAAGCTTCTCTCATTGACTTTCTCCTGCATTCACGGCACTGCTCCACTATATCTGGCTGAGCTCATACCACTCTATAGACCTTCACGCAGCCTAAGATCTTCTTTCCAGTCCAGACTTGCTGTCCCAGGTTTCTATGACAACACAAACAAGAAACGATCTGGTGCACGGGCTTTCAAGAGTGCAGCTCCTTGCCTCTGGAACAACTTGCCAGCTCACCTCAAGTCAGGTTCTGCGTCAGTCATGACCTTCAGGCGGAACCTCAAGACGCACCTTTTCTCTCAGTTCTAATTTTTTTCTCTTCTTTTTCTTCTTCTTCTTCCCCGACCCCAAAGGCGCCGTGAGCATGCTTACTGCATGGAAGTTCTTTTCGAAGCGCTATACAAATGGCCAATCATCATCATCATCATCATCATCATCATGCGCGGCTGGCACACTGAAGTGCTAGCAGACGACAGAAGAATGAGGGGGTAGGTGGTCGCTGTTAGCATTGTAAAAACGTGGAATACAGTATTGAAATTTATTGAAATTTACCCATGACATAAGTCATAGACCGGTTCATTTTCCAAATGTCCGCTATGTCCTGTCATTTCTGCGCGGCGACGGCTGACACTATTCAGGACAAAATGATGGATTTTTTTTGTTACAGTCAGCCATAAGACAGTTTGCCAGACCATACCATGTGTTGTGCTCATTACACCGCTTGACACTGACGACTGATTGGCTGATTTCTGGGGGCCCGACCCTTTTGATTGACAGGAATGGAGTCGTCCATTCCCGCCGCCACAGAAAATAAGCACTGTATATTATATATATATATATATGTATATATATATAATTCTAGTTTCGAAAAACCTCAGCTCAGAGGAGAATCACAAACTTCAAATAAATCGCTTTAGCAAACCTGGTTTTCTAGTACATAATGCATTGCGTAATGTGTGATCAACCTGCAGTTGTATTGTAATTCGGTTTTTATGCAGTGTTCCTCACTGCTTTTGTTTATTCTGCATTTACCACCACCAGCCAACCCCCCCTCAGTCCCCACCATCCCCTCAGTCCCCACCATCCCCTCGAGTCAGTTCCCACCACCACACCCTCCCCCGGCCGCCCCCGGCAAGTGATTTTAACAGATTTCAAACATCAAGACTGAAAATATGTGATAACAGTAATCAGTGCTGACCTCCAAAAGTTGTTGATCGGAAACATTTCCTGGTATTAATCATCAGAATATGGTGAGCCAAACATGGCGGATACCGCGAAGAACCCGCGCTGACATCTTCTGACACTCCCTTTTCCGCTTGTAACACTCGCGTAAGCCGACTTCCTCCAAGGTGTAAACAGATGGTTTTTCAGTATTGTGGTCCTTATGAAAGCAAGCCAAAAGCTGGCTTTGCAATGCTAATGCTCGGGTCGTGAGTTCGTATCCCGACTGGGGCCAAATATTTGTGCTGGCTTTTTCACCGTTGCCCCGTCGTCTTTGATATCACCCGTATGTGGTGGAAAAGGACGTTAAACCCCCCAAACACCACCCCTCACCCCCGGCTTTGCAAGACAAACAACTTAGGTCAGTGTTTAGGTGTAAATCTATATTTGCGTGGTCACAGGCATCACGCCCTGTTAAAGTCATTAGGAAAATGAGAGAACAATTCAATAAACAATCAGTGAACCTGAGAAGTATAACGAATAAAGTTTCGGTTCAAGTTCTGTCGCTGAAAATACCCGGGTTGTGTGTGGTCCACCCATGAAGAAAATAATGACACTAACAATATTCAGTTTTATTACTAGGCATGTTTAGTAGGACTTCGTAAGGCCGGAGGACTTCGCTGAGCAGCGTCACCCATTTACATGTACATTAGGCACGTGACGGGAACCATAAGCTAATCTCAGCGCTTTAGCCGCTCGCGGCCTCTGCCGTCTGAGCCTAATTTACATGTAAATGGCTTACGCTGCGCAGCGAAGTCCTCCTTACGAAGTCCTACTAAACATGACTATTATCATCATTTCATTTCAATCAGCAAAACCTCACCAGAAAGACAGAGTTGTAACAGATGTTTCGGAAACTGAAATCTGTTTCCACTGATCTGTCGCTCCGAGCACAGATTCTAAATCGGGTTGTATACATGCAAAATGAAGCGGCACGTGGATAAACTATGGTACCTTCATTGAAAAAGTCAATGAGCAGCTTAAAGGAAACGTTAGAGGAAGTGAAATCAGAATGCATCTTGCTCTGTGTGTGTGTGTGTGTGTGTGTGTGTGTGTGTGTGTGTGTGTGTGTGTGTGTGTGTGTGTGTCAGTCAGAGAGAGAGAGAGAGTACGGTGTGTGTGTGAGAGGGGGGGGGGGGCGGGGGAGGGGAGGGGGCGTGTTGGTGTGTGTCAGTCTCAGAGAGAGGGAGAGAGAGAGAGAGAGTGTGTGTGTGTGTGTGTGTATGTGTGTGTGTGTGTGTGTGTGTGTGTGTGTGTGTGTGTGTGTGTGTGTGTGTGTGTGTGCGCGTGTGTGTGTATGTGTGTGAGAGAGAGAAGGAGGGAGAGGGAGGGGGGGGGGAGACAGACAGAGACAGAGAACTCGGAATAATTACTTACTTAGTCGAGAGAGGAACAAGCCGAACTCTTCCAGGATCACATATGATCTGGAAACAAAATACAATGCCTTAACGACAGCCATGATACACTGAGTTTTGCACCTACCTGGCGACCAGCATAGCACTGAAAGACTCCGAGTGAAATCTACAGATGGCGTACGAACTCATGCTTCCCCGACCAACAGGCCTCGCACTGATACTGATCACAACACCGCGAGGGCCCTATCAAACCCCAGGGTCTTTTTTGAGTGGGGGCAGACTCTAAGAGTAAAATCAGAAAAAAAAAATAAGGAAAAGAACTTCCTACGGACGCGTTTTTCCCCCATGAAACGCCGGTCGCAGAAGTTGTAAAACGTGCAGCAGGGCAATATCTTTTTCCGACTGAAATCGGTATTGTGCCGCCACAGTGTTTGGAATAATTTCCTGTACGAGCCACGAGCGAACTATATTGAGTGCATGCGGTTATGCTTTAAGCTGTCCGCTGAACACATTTTTCAGAACAGCATTGCACAAGTTTGTTGAACTGTCCTAGAATGGCGGTGAGGAGGGGTGCGTGGGTGAGGGGGGGGGGGGAGGGAGGGGGATTTCAAACTGATGTGGGCAGGTTATTGAACAGCTACTCTTGATCTTCAATCAAAAAGTACGGGGGTGGGGGTGGGCGGGGGGGGGGGGGGGGCAACAAGAGCACAAATATAAAACATAGCAGTGTGTGTGTGTGTGTGTGTGTGTGTGTGTGTGTGTGTGTGTGTGTGTGTGTGTGTGTGTGTGTGTGTGTGTGTGTGCGTGCGCGTGTGTGTGTGTGTGTGTGTGTGTGTGTGTGTGTGTGTGTGTGTGTGTGTGTGTGTGTGTGTGTGTGTGTGTGTGTGTGTGTGTGTGTGTGTGTGTTCTACCTTACACCGGCTATGCCACCCTACAAGCATATGAAATTTAAGAAGAAAACGTACCTGCATTTCTTTATCGACGACTGTGATTAGAAGGTAAATTTTAAGAGAGAAAAAAATAATTCATAAGCTTCCAGTGCATACAAACAGAATTTGGTCACTCGTCAAATGTGACTGCACTACACATTTTATAACCATAAGAACTAGATATAAAACAATTATAGAGTCAAGACACGGCATTAAAAAGACGTATATCTATAAATTCCTTCTCTTAACCAACCATTTACTATTTATCGTAAAGTAATCAGAACCGGCCGTGCCTCCATACATGTGTGTGTTCCGACGGTATTTCAGGACACCCCCCCCCCCTTCCCCAACCACCCCCCTTACCCCCTCCCCCCCCCCCACACACCCTACCGGCCCCCACCCCCCTACTGATCCTCGTCCGCACTCATCTAGCTACAGACCTATAAACTATGCGTGACTAAGTCATTTCATTAAGTCCGTGGGCAGGTGTCACGGGTGTACGTGTTTACCCGAGTTAAAAGATTATTGTAACTTGATAACAGGCGTTCCAAAGTGCATGGTACTCAGTCATTTCTCAACAAAGGCTGCCAGTCAACAAGGACCGTTAAACGGTTGTTCAAGCAGCCGGGCAGCCCCTCCCCCTCCCTCCCCCCTCCCCCATACTTGACGTTAATAAACTGTGCACATTGTTGAGTAACATCATCTCAGCCAATGAGGTCCTACCCGGAAAATATTAAGCCTAACCCCTGGGTCAAAACGCATCGCTGAATAGTTTTCCTCTGACAATCTGACTCCCAAAAACCCGTCGCTGCGCCCACCCGTTTCTTGCGTATCACTACCCCCGTTCCATCCCACCCCACCCCCCTCCCTCCCCCAGCCGCTCCACGGGCCCTAATGCACTTTGCCGTCCACATTGTTCTCCGTCTCAATTCACTCCCTCTGTGGTTCGCGAAAATTCTACACACACACACACACACACACACACACAGAGTGTATGCTATTCCGTGTCGTATGCCTATGCGCGAATAAGTATGTGTGTTCCGTGAAGTGCGAATGGTGAAGGAAGTAGGCCGTTAAACTAAGGTCCTCCTTCCGACATACGTATGCTCACAGACTGCTCTGTTTTGCTAGCGTCTACCGTGACTATCATACCACGTATACCATGGGGGCGGTCGGTGGTCTCGTGGTTTAGACTTAAGTCACCAATGCGAGAGCCGGGTCAGGTTCGAGTCCCACTCGGGGCGAAGACTGTTTCTTCAGTTCTCGTATGTGGCACCGTTCATTCGGGCCGACCGTCGGGAGGTTCTCTCCGGGTACTCCGGCTCCCCCCCCCCCCCTCTGCTTTGCCGGAATATGTTCAGCCCACAAAATAAATACCTGCAATTCTAAAAAATTCCGAAACTTATTTGCTGAGCTGGCTGGCCCTCGCACCACGTGACTGTAATGTGTTCATGTCCAGTGTGTGAGAGAATGCGTGTGATTCACGTGAGCGTGCGTGTTGGGTTAAGCTCGCTGCACTTTGAGCCAAATACTGATTTGGGATAAAGCGCCTATATGAATGCGCTTCTTCTTCTTCTTCTTAGTAGTAGTAGTAGTAGTAGTAGTAGGACACATCCACAGCTTCAGTCTCTCAGAGGCTGGCACTGGGCCAACAGAAGGCTAAACACAAAATCAAAATACGAGGCGTCTGTCAGTTACATAATACAGTCAGTACTAGGCTAGTAGGACTTCGGAAAGAGGACTTCGCTGAGTAGCGTAAACCATTTACATGTTAATTAGGCTCACACGGCAGAGGCCCGCACCATCATCATCATCATCAACTGTGATCTTCCCTTCCAGCCGGTCATTGTGAACGACCACCCTGTGGAGGTAGTGTCTGAGTTTAAGTATCTCGGCACAATAGTAGACAACAAACTAGACTTCACTCAGAACACTGATTTTATCGTGAAGAAGGCCAACCAGCGTCTGTACCTCCTTAGAAAACTGAGAGCTTTTAATGGTTGTCCTGAAATTTTAGAAACTGTATATAGAAGTTTAATTGAAAGTGTACTGGCATTTAACATCGTAGTCTGGTACGGCAATCTCAGCATGAAGAACAAAGCAAGGCTGTCTCGTATAGTCAGAGTGGCAGGAAAGATAGTTGGCCTGGGTCAGTACTCTCTAGATGATCTTTATATAACGGCTGTCAGGAGGAAGGCCACTACAATTGTCAACGACCCCACCCACCCCCTCCATGATCAGTTCCAAGAACTCCCGTCTGGGCGCCGCTACAGAGTACCGCGAGCGAGGAAAAATTTGTTTAAGAAATCTTTCATTCCCTCAGCAGTATCTATTTTAAACTCATGACTGTGTTTACTGCCCGTCCCCAGTATGTATAGATTTTATTTGTTGAGATTTTCAAAACTGTGCTTACTCCTCAGCTGTGTCATGTCCGCTATGCCCTTGCCATCTTTTAGTTTAGATTTCTTAGTTTAGTTGCATAGTATTAGACTTGGACATCACACATTACTTTAGGATCTGTGTTTAATATGTATGGATTTATATGTCTAGATAAATTAATGTGTGTGTGTGTGTGTGTGGGTGGGTGTGTGTGTGTGTGTGTGTGTGTGTGTGTGTGAGCCAGAAGAAAATTTTCTGCCATCGACAGACAATAAAGTTATATTGAATTGAATTGAATTGAATACATAACTTATGATAACTAACCAGATACTGCTTTTTAGGTGTCTAACTCGTTATCCAGTGATTACATGAACACGTGTTTGCCTATCAGTAATATATGCAACAATTTTAAGCTCTGTTGTAAAAATATATAAAAGAAAATCCCAACATTGCATAATAAAGACACCAGACAAATATTTCCGGCTCATGTTCCCACAGACGTTCCTTGCCTCGCTGTCACGGGGAGAGAATTTCAGTCAACTAAACTTGAGTTGCTCAGAGGAGCGCTCGGGCGACCACGGCATACAGCACATACTGACATAGCCCGTGCTAAGACGCACTTTTGTGCAGCGTGTCTGAACCACATGCATGAATTTATTACTGTCACATCGCCACTGATTGCGTTTAACTAAACGCGGGGAGCCGGTACAGCTGAATGGTAGAGCGTTGGACTTTCAATTCTCTGGCCGTGACTGACAAGTTCGAATCCCGGCTGGGGCCAAATATTTGTGCTGGCCTTTTTTTCTCGTTGCCCCCCCCCCCCCCCCCCGTCTTTGATATCACCCATACGTGGTGAAAAAGGACGTTAAACTCCAAAACACCCAGGCACCCCATGCTCACACTGCGCACATCCATAAAGTCGTTTTATGGAAAAAGGGGTGATTTTAAGATAAAAGACACTGACGTAATGGTCTTTTTCCTCAAATGACGTCAATGGACTAACTGCTTTCTTACCGCTGGACTCTCAATGCTCGTGTCATGAGTTCGAATCCCGGCTGGGGTCAAATAAAATATTTGTGCTGGCCTTTTCCTCGTTGCCCTGTCTTTGATATTACCCTCACGTGATGGAAGAGGACGTTAAACTCCCAAACACACAACCCACCCTTTGATTTCCACTTCACGGCGTACACATTGGGCGTGACAGTCGCCACGCAAATGTACTGTTGTATCAAAAGAAAGGTGCACCTGTGCTGGAGTCAGCTGACAGCTTGTGAAAAGGTTACAGTCATACCCGTGTGATCGTATCGCTGTGTGTGCCCTTGCGGTTTTTCGAATGGGGGTGTTTTCAAGTGTGATGAATAGGTCTGGCGGCCGGGTTTGGGTTTTTTGTTGTTGTTGTTGTTGGTTTTTTTTTTGTTGTTGTTGGGGTTTTTGTTGTTGTTGTTGTTGTTGTTGGTTTATTTTTTGCGATCTGACCCCGGGAAATCTGGGCTGTGCCTTCTCACAAACATCAGGTATGAGAACTAACGTTGTGCTGGTTGGCTGGCTGTAGGTTAGAGGGAGGAACCCGGGACACTGATTCTGTGAAACATCACACCAAAAATGCTTCACGGGAGAGTATAGGATGGTCTTTTTTGTGAATGCGGACTGGTGAACCTCTTCACTGTAAAGGGGAGGGAAGTGGTGGCTTTGTGGAGATATTTCAAAACATTTACCCATTTATTTCAACTCAACAGAATCAGACACATGGCGGCGATCGTTTGTGTTTTACACGCTGGACACGAATGGGTAAATGATACAAAAATCGTGTCGCTGAGGCAACAATTGTTTACTCATTCACAGTCCTCATACTGACAGTGCAACAACCAGCCAACCAAACTCTAATTTCAAGCTGTCCTCATACATCAGTTTATTGCCACAAATTCTAAACCCTGTTTCGGTTCCTTTTCCCTATCCGGCCGTTCAGCACCCACCACCCAGCCCCTAGCGGCACCCTGTCACCCCCTCGCCTCTTCCTTACCTTCCGTATTGCCCAAGTATCTTATTCCGGCTCAAATTTCAACGGCTACATGCGGTTGCGTTGAAAATGATTTTGGACAGTGTCCGCGTTATGCTAAGAGCAAGCTTTACTAGAATGAATTAGTTTAACGGTTTGTGCTGCAGTTTCAGAAACGGAAGCGAAAGAC
Source organism: Batillaria attramentaria (assembly GCA_018292915.2). Classification (NCBI taxonomy): domain Eukaryota; kingdom Metazoa; phylum Mollusca; class Gastropoda; family Batillariidae; genus Batillaria; species Batillaria attramentaria. Next base: position 797,376 of record JACVVK020000115.1, on the reverse strand, counting down.
AGCTAGCGGTGCCCAAAATCATCTTCAACACAACCGCATAATAATATATAATAATAATATATTACACTTGTACAGCGCGGAGTTCTGCTTCGAAAAGCACTCAATGCGCTTTTTGCTCACGCACACACACAACATTCACACGCACACATTTATACACATGAATACAGGCGGCGGAGTTTAAAGTTAAAGATCAAAAGTTAGTTTGAAAAGATGTGTTTTGAGTTCTGCTTTAAACTGTAGGAAGGAAGGGATGTTTCTCAGAGAAGATGACAAGGAGTTCCAAACGTGAAAGGCACTATAACTGACTGAAAGAGTGTTGGCCAAATGTTTTGAGGCTGACCCGGGGGACCTTAAGTAGCTTTTCTGAGGATGAGCGGAGAGTGCGGGATGTTTCGTACGTGGTGAGCTTATCAGAAAGGTACTGGGGAAGTGACTGGTCAAAATGACGGAAGGGCGGTAATGTAGCAATCTTGAACTGAATACGGTACTCATGAACCGGCAGCCAGTGAAGCTCCTTTAACAAAGGTGCTATGTGATCCCGCTTCCGTTTCTTCATAATATATGATGTACATGGTAGCTTGAAGCTTGAGCCGGAATAAGTACTTCGGACATACGTCCGCGTCAGTTATGCTATGAGCAAGCCGGCTTTACTAGACTGAATGAATGAGTTCAACGGTTTGCGCTGCAGTTTCACTGAGAAACGGAAGCGGCAGACAGCTAGCGTATCAGTGTCCGAAGCATCTTATTCCGGCTAAAGTTTCAAGCTACAATGTACATGTATGTATATTATGCGGCTGTGTTGAAGGTGATTTTAGGCGGCGGCATCCTCGTTATGCTAAGAACAAGCTTTACTAGAATGAATGAGTTTAACGGTTTGCGCTGCAGTTTCGAGAACGGAAACGACAGACGCCGGGCGAGCGCCGTATGTCTAAAATATGTCCTGATTCACTGACGAACGGCGTACGAAACTTGCCTGTTTCAGACACTGATACTCCCACTCGAACACTTTGACCGATAAAGGTGCACGTCACTTCGGGTCAGTCGCGTCTCAGTCTCCCATCTTCTGTTGCACAAGTTTTAACTTTTTTCGCTTCGCAGCACTAGACGGCTAGTGCTGAGCCAGGGCTAACTGATTCTGCCCACAGCTTTTGTTCATGACGGCCGGGAGACAATGACGTTGGGAAGGATGAGGATGCGCTAACCCCCCCCCCCTTCCGCCCCCCCCCCCCCCCCCCCACACACACATTAACAGGACTTTGTTCTCTTATTTTACACACAATGCCGTACAAAAGAGACCACTTTCGTACGCCTTCGGACACAGTCAGGTTACCACGGCGCTTCGGCACATTGCAGACGCGACGCCCGCTTGCAATCAAAACATACATAACTACATTAGCAGATCACAAAACTTTTAAATAACAACACACACACACACACACACACACACACACACACACACACACACACACACACACACACACACACACACACACACACACTATTTCCCCCATGAGTGGATATAATTCTTATCATACTCATAATCATATCTCCGGTCTTCAGTTGTGTCCGATCAGACAGGCCCCCATGTTCTCTTCAGTCTCACGAGCGAAGTTTTTGGTCAAAACGAAGTAGCGAACTACTAGCTTCACCAGTAATGTTATGCAAACACTGATTACACAGTTTCTCTTTCTCTGTCAGTGCGTGCATATATGCGTTCGCGCGCGCGTGTGATTGCGTGTGTGTGTGTGTGTGTGTGTGTGTGTGTGTGTGTGTGTGTGTGTGTGTGTGTGCGTGCGTGCGTGCGTGCGTGCGTGTGTACGTGCGGGACACTGTAGCGTGCAAACCAGAAACAGACGCGTAGCTCCAGCGGTAGTTATCACGCGATGCAATAATTGTATTCAGTTCAAAGGAATTCAAACCATTGAACACTGACCCGGTTATAGGTCCGGTTTCACGCCGCGCTAAGCCGTACGCAGAAACGGTTGGTTTTTCGTGGTAAACAACATAACGGTGTAAAAGCAGGAAATTGCATTCAAAAGTGTTAAAAATCACATTATTCCATTTCGCAGTACTAACAGTACAAGGGACGGGGGACAGGGAGGCTAGGGGAAGAGGGGGAGGGGAATTGAGGGTGAGGTTGGTCAGTTGGGTTTAACGTCCCACGCCACACGAGCGATTGGAGACGGCCCTGATGGGACAGCTACCCTGAACACTATTTAATCCAGTTAGTCTGCCAGGTCGGCCAGACTTGATATATCCTTGACTGTGATGAACAAGTGTGTGTGTGTGTCACTCTGTGTGTGTGTGTGTGGGGGGGGGGGGGTTGAATGGGTGGGTGGGTAAGGAGGCAGAGACGGACAGAGACTGATCAACCGACAAGTGCCTGTGTGGATACAGAACATGAGTTTTCCGTCACCGTCACACTCACAGGGAAATATTCTGACAAACCTCTCCATTAGCTTCCTTCTAACACAATTAGTGTGAAAGTACCGGGTCGTGTCCTCGGCCATCGCCAACACTGCGTTTATTGATCCAGTCTCTACATTCGTCCGTTTACTTATCATATTTCCCAGGGTTTCGGGTGTGGCCGGGTATAGCGAGGCACGATGGTGGGGTGGATGGGTAAGCCGGGTTGGGGTGGGGGGTGGGGTGCACTTTAACTGGGATGTCGCCAGTAGACGATTCTGTCGTTTTTCAACACCGGACAAGACTGACAGCTGTCGAATTTCTCAATAAATCAGTAAAATGCGTAAACGAAATGCCAAACACTGTGCTACTTGGAGATGAGGATGATGGTATAATGCTGTGGAGGTCCTTGTAGTTTGGGACTGCGTGACGTGACAAGGCCGCATTCCACGCTTGCTGTCATAAAATAATATCCAGGCCCGGGAACTACGGCACCTGCGATGTGGTAATCAATAAATCATCCACATCATGAGATGTGTCATACCAGGGGAAGCGCCCCCCGAAGTCGCACCCGTGAAGTGGGCGAGTCTCAGCTCTGTGTTAACGGCCTCCCCAATGAGCTCATAGCACACCCTGTCTGGGTAGGAGCCGACCTAGGTTGGACAATTTGCCTCGGCTGGAACTCGAACCCGGGTCTCCCAGTGCATGGTCCGAAGTGCTAACCACTACACTAAGGGGGTGGGTAATAACAGAATCTTTGAAACGCGCCTAACCTGATATCAGCTCTAGGCACTATAGCGGTTCTAGAATCTTGGGGGGGGGGGGGGGGGGGGGGAGAGTACATACAAGTTGTGTAACGCATAGACAAACGTACTTACAATTGAAAAGGAAATGTGTTTCCTCTTCCGTTTGAGCCAGACAGATCCGATATTACCCTCAGTATCAAGGTCAGTGCATGTAACTACGCTGATGAAAATAAAAACTTATCAATATTCAGATTTGTCAAGACCTGCACTATCATGAATCGTACGTGTGTGCATGTGTGTGTGTGGGGGGGGGGGGAGAGAGACACACACACACACACACACACACACACAGAAGATGGATGGGTGTTTTGAACTGTGCAAATCTGCAGACAGAGAGAGATTTGGATGGGTGCTTTGACCTGTGCAAATCTGAAATAGGGTGTGTGTGTGTGTGTGTGTGTGTGTGTGTGTGTGTGTGTGTGTGTGTGTGTGTGTGTGTGTGTGTGTGTGTGTTTTGACACTGACAGTGTGACAAAGAATTTAAAACCAAAACGTCACGAGCAACCACCACTTTGCTGAATACAGAGTGACAATTTTTATTGCAGACCAGGTGTAACATTACTTGATCCGATCACATCAAGTACAAAATCCACCGTACTGTATATATATGTACACGTGTTTACTGTGCAAGAAGTACGTGACACATCGGACTGCCACACCCCGGTCTCTCACAATCACGAGACACTGGATGAATTTAAAAACTGACTAAAAACACCGTACACATACCTGCCTGTACCAAAGGTCTCTCAATATCCACACATACCTATCTTGCTGCTTGCATTTTGTACACTGAAGGCATTTTCTGTTTCGCACCAGTCTAGCTAGGTAACAGCCGGAGTTGACTGCACAGTCCCTACATAAGCATCATGTGTACAGCATCTTCGTTCAGCATAAGGGCTGGGGAATTGCTGAGGGGGGGAAAAAAAAAAGACTGAAACCTAAGCCAGGGTGCAGAGGCAGCGCCCTGCTGGGGGGGGGGGGGGACCCTCTACTGCAGAAAACATAGTTTAGCATATTGAAAGACATCTACTGATCTAGTAGCCTCTCCTGGCACCCCAAAGTAATATATATATATATACTGCCTTGGTACTGACATGCAAGTCTTCAAAAATGATGTTAGACTGTCCCACATGGCATTACATGTATCATGATGCATTACTACTCTCTAGCTGAAACTCAGATTTTTTTTATTTATTTTTTTTTTTTTGGGGGGGGGGGGGGGGCTTAAAGGATAGGAAATTTGACTGAAAATTGCCAGATGACTGAAAATTCCCCAGCCTGAACCAGAGACATAGATAAGAGAGCTCTTATACCCAAATGCCAAACAATGCAAGTTTGATCTATGCCAGATGACAGGGAAGGTGCTGCCCTGACAGACAGAAGTTGTGTCCCCTTCACTGCCAGTTTCACGGGATTAGACTATTTAGAGTCTTGAGTGGAACACAAGGGTGGGTGGGTGTTTGGCGGTTTAACGTCCTTTTCTACCACATACGGGTGATATCAAAGACGGGGCAACAATGAAAAAGCCAGCACAAAGTCAGCAAAGAGAATAATGATAATTCTATTTTCTACTGGCTAACACGTGTAGTGCTAGAAGTGACACACAAGAGGGAATTGCTGTGCCACCTTTTTGAACTGTCAGATTTACAGAAGAAACAAAAATTTGCATCAGACAAATGAAGAGACATAGGTTACACAGGTCCACCCCCACACAAAAAAGTGGAAATTTTCACTTTTTTTTCCCTTTTTTTTTTTTTTTTTTAAATATAAATGAAGTGCAGGATTTGCAAGACAACGAATAAATATTTGACAGAACTTGAGGAGATGCACCAGAAGACAGTCATGAGTTCTGTAGTAATGTGCAGGAATGGGTTGTATAACAAACAACAAAACAAGCTGTTTAGAAAATTGCACAATAATAATGCCACGAACAGGCTGTAAGGTGGGATACATTATGACGTGCCATCATGACAAACTTTGCTATTTGCAAACATCAGCAAGTATAATATGCCCCCTCTCCTGCATACATCATTACACGTGTAACATACTAGAGATATATATATATATATATCCTTCACTACTCAGGTGTGCCTTGCAGAACGTTGACCAGCTCATGCATTTTGCTAATCTCCATAGTACGAAGTAAAATTTAACATGAATAAGGAGATACATGTCATGTACACCCTAAGTGAATCACAGTATTCACACAGTGAAACCAGTTGAAATTTAGAACTACTGGGTAAGAAATTGGCTACGATTATGACTTTCAGGTGGATTCTCAGTTCTACCAGTTCTTCTGTTGATCTCCATACCATTTGTGTAATGGTGTACACTGTTAATAGTGTTACACAGTACCAACTACTGTCACAGCGTGTGTTCAGAAAGGGAATGTTCTACCAAGTATCCAGACAGTGCGAAGGATAGTTTGCTGATAAAGCCTATTGTCTTCGCTGGTGTTTGATTGACACTGGTTCCAATGAGCAACCTACTGGTTTTGTTTTGCTTATTTGCATCCTGCACAACTGCAGTACAGGTTTGAAAAACTGTTAGCATGATCACTCAACACAGGCCTGTGACCAATCCTTCATATATTCATCCTTGTCTAGTTGATTGGCCCCCATGGACAGTCCCGAGTCTAGACTGTGTGCTTGTAACATGCAATGTAATGTAAAGCACATTGTAGCACCACAGAAAGCCACTTTCTCTTATTTCCACCCAACCCTTGTACCAGTACATCTGATTCATGTACAAACATGTACATGTACATTGTACGTATAATAAAAAAAAAAAAAAAATTCAATATGCAAAGATTTGCTGCTTAATTTGAGCATGAATGTGTACAACAAACAAAACTAATTCAAGATCACTCATGCTCAGTGTACAGATCTTCGTATCTGAATAGCCACCACCCATTTCATTTTGTTTTTAAAATATATGACAGAAAATCAAGAGTAAATTGAACAATGACAGTATACATGAATACAGAATAGGAAACTACAGAAAAGAAGGCTGAATACAAAACACCTAATGCTAATTCACTAACACAATACTGGCAATATTCAGTGTGTATCTAGAAGAAAGCAGAGACACTCACAGGATGCCTAGAACTTCTATAAAGCCATGCCTAAAATCAATGATATGATGACCCAGTATGTAAGAGTTAGCCTTTGGCTGGTATACATCAGTGTTTTCACCTAAGTGGCAAACTTTCCAAGGTTGCACTTGCAGAGTCCCGTTTCCAGTACGCAAAAACTGGAAACACTGAGACAGGACTTATGATAATCAGTCAAGCATGAGTCACTGACATTGACTTTAAGACTGGTGTGAAGCACAGTTTTATTACAGTGTGACCAAGTGTCAAAATGCTATGCCCGGTGGACCAGCGTGACTATATCCTGAGGCTGTTCACACTCCCATGCACTCCCGCTTCACAAAGCAAACCTGTTTGGGAGAGTTCTGTTCTGAAACCTAAATTTAGCTGAGCAGACAACTCGCACCATGTGATGGTAATGTGTTTGTCACTTTATGTTCAGTGTGTGAGAGAATGTGTGTGATTCATGTGCATGTTGTGTTCAAGCTTGCAGCGCTTTGAGCCAAGCTACTGGGAATAGCACCTAAATAATCCATACATTATTATTTCATTATTTTTTACTATTCTATTTAGGTGAACCTGACCTTCTGACTTCTGACCTGACTGATAAGTCTTCCTTACTCGGTTACTGGCTCTTCGGGATATTGGTAAGGATACGGATTCCTGCACCTGGAAGTACCATACATGAACATGTACTTTTACACAATAACACATAGCTGGAATACAATATGAGTGTGCCTCTTGAAATGAAATTTACTGGCAGTGTTATGTGTATTGATACAGGTTCATACGTACACATCCTATCAATCGTGTCTCACACAGCTGAGGCTGCCTAGATTCTGTACTTGCCACATTATTCCTAAATTCTATACAAAAGAACAAACCTGCCTGGTAACATGTAAGTTTGAGGTATACCACTGATAAACACTTACACAAATCATGCAGTTCTTCATTATATCTTGTCCCATCTTTAGTTACCACACAGTCCAAGAGCACAATACTTTCAGTGTAGAGTCACTAGCAAAGGATGGGAGATAACCCACACACGCGCTAATGCAGTGAGCACACCTATGAACTGGCTAATATAGTAATATTATAATTTATACACCTGTATAAGTCAGCAATGCCTGTAAAACATTGGGGATGAACACGTGACCAGCGCCGGTAAGATGGCTGATGAAAACGGTCTGTCTGATTTTTTTTTTTGTGAGATAATTCACATGTGAGTTTGTGACTTTGTGTGAACAGCTTTGAATTTACTCTCCTTTTCTGGGTGGTTGATTCTGTGTCCATCATTTTCACCCTGTGCATCATCTCGGGCGAGTCGTATCTCATATAAATCAGACAGGTCCTTTTCGTCAGCCTCATCACTGATCTCTCCTCGAACTGCCCACTGTTCATCGTACCACACTGGTCACATGTGTAGCCATCATGGTAAAAATATGCTGGAATCTGTACACTATTTTTGACCTGTGTACACACAACCTGTAGTGGAACTCCCTGTACATTGTGACACGTACAGATCTCTTGCAGCGGACAGGATAGCGGTCCACTTTGTTCACCCAGGGAAATTTCATGCACTGTAACGGTACCTTCAAAATCTGCCAAACACTGATGCAGTTTTGTGAATACTAACACCAAACAGTCTCTGCTATAACGCTTCTGAATGTAATGAAGAGTAGAGGATTATCCAACAAACCTGAAACAAACAGAAACAAGCAAGAAAATTAATTAAATTTGTCTTAAAGAAGGTTCCGCAAGTACTTTCAAAGAGGAAAATTTGCAAGTAAATCAAATCTAGAAAGAAATGCAGGACTTAAGCATGCACAATATAATTATGCCCGGAATCACAAAATAATGTAGGGTGGGTGCACAGGTGCTTGGAAGTTTAACATCAATTTCCACCAGGTATGGGTGACATTTACGATGGGGCAACAAGATAAAGGCCAGCACAAGTTGTTGGCCCAAGACAGGATTTGAACTCAGGACTATAGTGTTAAACATCCAACACTCCACTATTCCGCTAGTCCGGCTGCCATAAAATAATACCAACAAAAAATTATCTGAAGGCTAGATTTTTTTTTTTTTTTTTTTAATCCAATACTGAAAACTTTACAAGAGGGGGTCAGAGGTGGGGTGGAGATGGAGAAGGCAGAGGCTTGGGAGGTGGGGGGAGGGGGGGGGGGCTCTGCTTCCCCAGAAGCTTTTGAAAAGAAAGAAAGCTGTTCAAAGAAAAGAGAGAGAGAAAAAAAAAAAAAAAAGTCAACACAGAATTCCATAAATTAAAATTCCATAAAGTATGAAAGGAAGATCAGTCAGTATCCAGCTGTGAGGGTCACAAATGATGTGATGCATCAGCTCTGAGAGTACAGTTGTATAAACAATCTTTCTTTTCAGTTTTCTACCGGCAAAAGTAAACCACAACAGAGGTGCCTAAAACATCACTTACTAGTAATAATTTGATCTAAAAGAAATATGCAAGATGCCGGACATATGCCTGGAAGTGGAACCACACATAAAGTAGTTCCTGAGTGTGGACCTTCATAACAAAAACTTACTAAATACATGTATTGTGAACAACATCAGAATTTCATCATACAAAGTAGCAACTGTCATTATCTTCTAACCGCTCCACGTGTTCTATTCATAATCTGGGAGATATACCACTGGTACGAAAAGAGTTGTGGGAAAGAAGAGGGAAAAAAATCATCAGGAGGAATACCCACCAAAAATGAAGAAAACGAAGTCATCAATCCTTCTTTTAAAATCTCCCCCATTCCACCATACTCTTCTTCGTCCACCTTCTGGAAGGAGCTGCTGTACATGTAGACAATGGCAACGTTGACCAACAGAAACCTGCACACAGATTATGGAAAAAACAAATTTATTTGTACGTAAATGTCTGTTTCAATATATTGTAAACATTTACCTTGTCTCCGTTAATTTTCTTGTGAATGTGAGTTGTAGGAATAAATCATGTTGTTGCCCTTAAAAAAACAACAACAAAAAAACCCAAACAGCAAACAAACAAAAAGGGCTGAACAAATAAAGAACCTCAAGTTTGATAAATGATATCAAGTGAGAAAAAGACTAGCAAGGGCAATGAAATAAAATCCTAAACAAAGAGATGGGCAACATGGGCATCTTGTATTTTTCAGATTGTGGCATTGCTGTATATGCAATATCTAATGTTCTCAATGTTTATGATGTATGTAATGCGGGTGATCATCATGAAATGTGTGCGAGAAATGTGTAATGAGGGCAATATTTACATACAGTATGTATGTATTATACGTATGTACTGACATAGCCACCCATGGTGATGTTAACTGGATTGTATTAAGGCTTTCAAAACCCCTTGGGCTCATGGCTGGAAATAAAATCTCCCTCTTGGCAAATTTCTCTCTTGATAATTTAATTATGAGCTGATATGACTCGATAGTATGACTCTTCACATAAATTGTGACTATGTGAGGATGCTCTGGAGAGGTGGTAGCTGACCCTCGTAATCCATATGGGACTGGGTATATTCTAACAACAACAAACATAAATAACAGGTTGCAACCAACAGGACAAGGAAATACTCACAATGCAATACCGAAAATGCCCTTCAAAGGAAGCAACCCCCAAACCAATCCAAGCACCACACCCATCACTTGCCGCATCCAGTAGATCACGTCCAAGAAATCATCCTGCAGAATATTTGAAAAGCAAATGTAGATCATCTTCCCTCCAAAATTACGCAACGTGAAACACTAAAATTAGCTGATCTGGATGTAACAGTGCCATTACACCAAATGAATCGGGTGAGTACGGCCTGCGTGGATCTGTACTGATAGATCTATCTGCGAACGACCAGTCCAACTCCAAGTGGTGTAGTATCACCAACTGAGCCTAATCGAATTAAGCGTAACTATCTGGACTAATCATACAATTTTTTTCTAGATATGCCTTTACGAAAAACAAAATGCACAGTGTTGCTCAAACAATCATGAAAGAATACAATTACAAAGTGAAAAACAATCGAAACCTTGTCAGCCCATTCGAACTCGGGAGTGAAAGCTTTGGAGAGAAGTGCTCTTGAACTTGTTTCTGAGCCACTGGTTTTAGACGAGGAACGCTTTGCGCTGGTTGCCATATTTCAGAGTATTCCAGGAGTTCAAATCGCGTTTGTTGACATCAGATTTAGCATTGAAAAGACAAAATTGTAAGGAAAGCTGTCCGGTTTGCCAACAAACCCACGAGTAAACCCGGCTCAGTTTCTGTTGTTTCCTAACACAGGAGAGTATTCGATGTGGGTTAGTTCCCTTGGTATGTCTGCTACGGTTGGATGATTATGAAGCTTACCGAGGTACACGATTGCGTTGAATAGACAGATTGTGTCGTGTGTCTGTGGTTTGTATGCTGCGTGTCTAAGTCGGACAAACGAAAATGTAAATTTCGCGTGTGTTGTCAGTCTGTCCCGTCCCTAAAGTGGCGGGTCGGTCGCACTCAGGGCGGATCGGCCGCTCCGTGAAACTGGACTGAAACAGATCGAAACTGAAGTCAGTCAGTGAAGGTAAGACCGACCTCCTTTGTGAAGGTACAGTGAAACCCGCTTAATTCGTACTTGCGGAAACAGCAAATTAGCTACGATTTATCCGAGCTGCGCTTTAAGAGAAACTGGGATAACAACAAACGTAGTCCGACTGAGTGACTGAGCCGCCCGGCAGTAACTGCATGAGGCCGTACCGGCCCTCTGTGTGTGTGTGTGTGTGTGTGTGTGTGTGTGTAGCGCTATGACTGAGTTCCTTGGCTGCAAGATTAGGAGCTCGATTATTATTATTATTATTTCCAAGTTATAAGTGTACACTGACTCACTCAGTGAGGCCGAATGAAAGCCATGACCGTGAATACTGCCGCCGTTTGCGGCAGATCAGTCTTTGCGGATCAGTACTCGCGATTTGTACGTAGTCAGTAAACTTGAACTATGCGGGGTGACCGTGTAAGCCTGAGCCAAGTCGGACTGATCTTAGAAGAAAGCATTCATTGTCTTTGCCCCCCCCCCCCCCCCCCGCGCGGCCTTAAAACAAACAAACAACAACAACAAAACTGAAAAGGAAAAACTGAAGTCTCCTGTATCACTAGTCTCATCGGCCCCGGACGGTTCCGGGTGACTGACTTGAAAAAAAAGACCCCCTCCCCCCCCCCCACCCCCCCCCACCCCCCCCCCCCCCCAAAAAAAAAAAAAACACCGACATGCAGCACTCAGAGTGACACCGCTACTTCCCCTCACATGATCCGCACTGACATGTAATCCCATCGAGTCCGGGCCTGATGTTAATAAAACTGCACAGCCTTTGTGGCGAAACTTCAAGTGAGCTTTTGAGTAGACTGATGATCTGTCCTGGTCCGACAGACGTGACTGAGTTCAGCCTTCGGGTTTTCATCGCTTACGCGACGGAGACACTGAGAAACCAAGGCGGAAACCGACGGAAACCAACGCTCTTTAGTGGTTGAAACACTAACGGAAGCCGGCTCTCGACAGAGTTAAACACGGGTCCCACATAATACATCCTGGTATACCCGGCTGTACCGGAATACCCTGACTGCCTTGTACATTTTCCTCCAACTCAGTGATTGGCCGCGGATCAGGAAAATCTACACGCAGGCCTCACTGACTTTCTTTTACGTACTTTGTGAGTTTGTCAGATCTATACAAGTCTAAATAGCAGTCTACTGAGTGGGTTCATACCCGCACTACGTATCACCGCCGTTCTGCGTATCGCCGTGTCGCTCTGCGTATCGCCGTGTACAGACCCTGATCTGTACTTCCCGGTCGTACAGGCGTTGGAACGAGGCGCCAGAACGATCGACGCACTGCTCGTTACTTCAGTTTACTGACAAAAATTGATGCAGGGACACTGACTAATAGTGATACGGTCCGCAAAGTTATCTCAGTGATCGCAGCCTCCGCGGTCGGACAGGTTACACGAAAAGTCACGTGCACACCGACTAGGATGTCGTTCAGGTATGTGATATTAAAGTATACCGGCTATGAATTATTCACATTTTTAATCATTTCAGTTGCGGGGGGGGGGGGGGGGGAGGAGGGCACGTGAGGTGGGGATTAATGATACATACCAGGGGCGCCGGAACCGGGGGGGGGGCAGGGGGGGCAGCTGCCCCCCCTGTACCCAAGCAGGGGGGGCAAGAGTGTCTTTTTGCCCCCCCCCCCTGGAAAATCAGGTGACTATGGCAAGAGGGGGGGGGGCAAAGCCATGGTCTTGCCCCCCCCTTCCCCTACCTCTCCCCCTACCCCTCTTAGTGCTCTCTCCCTCATCCCACCCAACAGAGAACTTCTGTTTTTGCGGACCAAAGGCTGTCCGCTCCTCTGATTGCCCCCCCCCCCCCCCCCCCCCCCGCTTTTCACTTTTTTCGGGCAACGCCCTGGTTCGTAAAGGTTTTTTGTCTACGCAGCATTTGATCGCCCCCCCCCCCCCCCGCCCCGCTGTTCATTTTCTTCGGGCAACGTTCCCCCCTCCGAGATTCTGCCCCCCCTCCCCCCAACATCTTCCGGCGCCCCTGCATACATACATGTACATCTGACCGGAAGCGGTTTAATTTGTACATGTGCGGTTCTTCCCGGCTTTGTTGTCACTCAGTGGCGTGTGTGTGTGTGTGTGTGTGTGTGTGTGTGTGTGTGTGTGTGTGTGTGTGTGTGTGTGTGTGTGTGTGATTGATTGATTGATTGATTGATTGAACGTTTAGTGCATGGTTGAGCTGTTCGGCATTTGCTGCGTATCTTACAAACTGATCCTGCTAAATTAATTCTACCTAGAGCAACAAAAGGAAAGAAAATACACCAAGAAGCTAAACAAGCAAACAAACTAAGTGATATAAAATAGTAAGAAAAGTAGAAAAGAAAAAATGCCTTTTTCACATTACCGGCATGCATTCAAGGAGTGAGAATCAAAAACCAATAATAATTAAGAGTGGTGGGTATCTTGCAGAATAGTGGATAACTGATAGACTGAGGTTTGTACTAATTCACATTGTTGGTTTAGTGTTGGAAAGATGACGGTGAAGCAAAGAATATGATCCGGCTACATACATTGTTGTGGGACATATTAACTGCGAGAGAGAGAGAGAGAGAGGGGGGGGGGGAGTTTTATTGCGTAAGCCGAAGGGCCTTTTGCAAAAGGGACACAGTGGGAGGGGGGGGGGGCAAAATCCAGTGTGGAATATTGCATGGAAACCATAACAAACATCCAACACGGTGATTAACCTTTAACATGGACATCCGATGCTAGGCGGTACAAGGAGACGTTGATGTATATATGTAAAGTGATATAACGCGACAGTCACAGTGGAGAGAGAGAGAGAGGGAGAGAGAGAGAGAGAGAGATTTTCTTCTACTTTGTTTTTCTGTTAAACTTTTGACGACTAAGTTTAATCAGTTGGTGACGAAGCTTGGGTAACCTTGCGCCATTACAATCTACATACTATTATATGTGACCTGACATGTGATCTCAGCCGTTATTCAGGAAAACTGCTTCCGTGTAGGGCCGAGAACAGAGGACAGACAATTGAGAGACAGGCTTCTGCACAGTTTTGCGTAACAGCCGTTAAGGATGGTTGGGTAGGTGTTTTGAGGTGTAATGTAATGACTTCTGTCCACGGCGAATGCTTTCAAAGACATGAAAACCCTTACAAATATAATTTCGCTTTGGGATTCGAACCTACGACATTCCAATCTCGAGTCCGACGCTCAGCCAGTCAGCGGGAGCCTGCCGGGGTGCCCGAATCAGTGGTAAAGCGTTGGATTTCCAGTGCTCGGGTCGTGAGTTCGAATCCCGGCTGGGGCCAAATACTTTTTCATCGTCCCGTCTGTGATATCATCCTTATGTGGTGGAAAAGGACGTTAAACTCCTACCCCCCCCCCCCCTCAACCAGTCAGTCAAGCTGAGCCACCTAGCTGCCGTCGGCAAGGCGCAGAGGACGAAGGGGGAACGGAGGAGTTGCTCCGAACGCGTACCCCTCTCAGACTATACCTACAGGGGTTCAAGTGGTAGTCAGGGGGCTCTCTGGTTCGAGTCGCTTTTGCATCCGCCGGCTGTAGCTCATGGATGGGTAGGTGGGCGTATGAGGGCTTAACGTCCTTTTCCATCACGTATGGGTGATACGAGAGAGAGAGCCGGCCAGCATGTCCCCCCCTCCCCCACCTCCTGGATCAGTCCATCCACGCAGGCCGCCATTGAGCATGTCACAGTAGACCCCCCCCCCCCACCATTGAGCATTGAGGGCCCACCCTCCCCCTGCATCCCCCCCCCTGCCTCCCCCTCCATCCCCCCATCACCGACCTCCCCCTCCATCCCCCACCCCCCGTAGGTCAGTTCTGCCCAAACCCCAGCTTTGTTCCTTCCAGGGCTGGGTTAGCTACCCGGGCCTCGACCGACCGACCAGAACCCTCCGTAGCTCTAGGCACTGAGGAATCGATAGTACGCGAAACAAAGGCCGCGCAGAAGTCGGCAGTCGCGGTGATGTAAGGCATCACTTAAGACTCCACTTCGACTGAATCCGTTCTTTTTTTCAGTCTTGCGTTTGTGTTTCGCGGTTTGCTGGCCTAGGGGAGAGGAGAAACAGAAACAGGTACTGAGGTAGTGACGCAAGTGTCAACACTCCACTTCGACAAAGGGGCTGAAAACAAATCCCTTCCTCCTTGGTTGCGTTTGTTTTTCGCGGTTCGCTGGCCCTGATACCCGGGAGGAAGAAGCTGGAGGGGGTGAGGGAAAGGGGGTAGCGGAAGTGTTGCACAGTGTTGCTTTAGTCTACACGGAGCTTCGAGACGTGCAGGTCAGACAGCACAAACTTGTCCGCCGAAACAGGCAATCTTCGGGTGTCTCAGAAAATTTCAAGCTATACTTCCACCATGTAAGTACAGTTGAACTGCTATTGTATACCTGCCACTTGATGATGATGTCATTCTCTAGTCCGGGCCGTCAGGTTATCATGCCTTTTCACTACTCCAGTTCTGCGTGTAACTTGACACTTTGCGAGCCGATAAAACTGTGACGTGTCGTTTTGCTTGTCCCTTTAACAGCCAAAGAGTAAATTTTAACGAGGGTAGGTTTGACATTAGTATAAGCACCTGGCAACACTGCGTACTGTGTGTTATCTACGGATAAAGCTGTGTTCCAAGTAAAAATAAAAAGTAACAAAATCGATTCCTTGAAAATGCAAAATTTGTTGATTTTCGTTTTAAACAAACTGTTTGAGCTACTTCATGAAGATGTGCATACCATCTTTGATTCAGTTTTGCTTTACGTTAATAGTGAGGCTTAAGAATATTTTTCTAATTTGAACTGCTGTATTCAGACACTCAAAATTAATTGTCAGTAGGCCGACGTACGTGCCTAAAACTCTGGTTACGTTGGATTTTTTTTTTTTTGGGGGGGGGGGAGGGGGGAGGGGAAGAAAATTGGTTATCATTTTTCCCTGTGACCAGATTTTCATAAACTTTTTTTTCCAAGAACACAAATAAATTAGACACCACAAACGACATTCCTCAATGCTTAAACTTAGTAAAACGAATGTATAATAATAATTTTTAAAATAGATCATCTTTCGTAAGTTATCTCACAGATAATGGGGTTATCTTGTTACGTGGTTGCCTACTGCAGATTAGGATATCAACAGCAGATACTAGTCAGTCACATTTTCCGGCGATCACGCGCTACAGGCGTATCAGTGTTTTTTATTTGATGTGGTTTTCTGTCCTTTTCTGTCAGTTTTCAGTCATGTATGCACGTTAGTTGAAACCTTTTGAACAGGCCGGTGCGTATTTTGATTGTGACAACCAGTCAGTTGCAGGTGTTGCGCAGCTCAGTGTACAGATAGGTATGAGATTATTTTATTAGTCATCTGTTTTAGTTTTAAGAGGGCCATATGTGCCGTGAATATGTCGTGTCTGCGCTGGAAAGGTTGGCGTTTGCCGTACAGTAAGTTCTCTTAAAATATGAGCAAGTCTAAAGTTATAACGAGTTTGAAGTTATAACTATTTAACTATGTTTATGGTGAACATAAACTGTAATCGTTTATGATTCTGTAGATTTCCTGTTGGCGTTCTTATGTTGTCATAGAACGTGCCTGTCCAATATTTAAAATACTGTAAACTAAATATATTAAAACTATTGAAAACTCCTCGTCGAAACCTCAGAACAGTTGGCGAGCGCGCGTTTAGCTTTGCTGCCCCGTCACTCTTGAAAGCACTACCTGCCGGCCTGAGAGACCAGTCGGACATAGATCGTTTCAAGTCTGACTTGAAAACGCATCTGTTCCGGCTGGCTTTCGACTAGGCCCACCTACCTCCTCCTGATTCAGCTGCTCTCTCTCTCTCTCTCTCTCTCTCTCTCTGTGTGTTTGCATATTAATTTTGTTGGTATGAGTGCATTGAGTCACTTTGTTAGAATTTGCGCTATATAAGTACAATTCATTATTATTATTATTATTATTTACCTTTTCCACTTATGAACAGTCAGAACGGTATTCGATTCTCAGTGTTTCAGTAACAGGGGAAGGGGGGGGGGGAGAAGCTACAAATCATTTCGGGCAGACGGCCTCCGCCGTAGACGTCATGATTATGACCCAGGGTCGATAATAATACTGATGATGATAATAATACCTATAGGGCGCCTATCCCAGTGGATTAAGCTCTAAGCGCCTTACAACTTGATCTTAGGACAGTAATAAAATAAAATAAAAAATAAAGTAAAAAACACAATACAACGCATTCTCAGTCTGAACTTACACTGAATAATAACAACTTCAGTATAAAGTAGAAAAGCACAGACTAAGACCAGAAAACGTAGGTGAAATTTAAAAAAAAAAAAAAAGGACTAGCAGACACAAAGCACAATTGAATTAAACTGACAAAAGACCAAACACAAAGAAGAGTCGACAAAACAAAACACATGTGAAATAAGAACAGTGGTAAGAAATGAAAACACTAAGCATAGACCGCACAGCTTTCAACTATGAGCCATGTAAAACCTTAATAAAAAATAGCAGTCGGGTCGATGGCAACATTCCACAGCTATTGAATAGGCTTCGGGGAAACCACAGACGCAATACTGAGTGGCAGCGACTTATGTGGTTCGACACATTGAGAATTTCTTTTTCAGAAGCAGGCTTCTTTAACCCACACTCTTTACTTTTCAGGTACAGCGCGTTCTTCAAGATGGCGGTAACCTCCGCAAGGTTCCTGGCGTGTCTGCTGGCTAGTGTTCTGGCCGTTGCTCCTACCGTGGCCATGGTTGGAGGCGGCTGTATCCTGGCCACCGACGCCTCCTTCCTTTACACACCTCAACCCTCCCCGGCCCAGTACAAGCCCCCACCCCCGAAGGGGCCCGTCGTGGGTGTGCATCTGTCCCTCGAGGATGAGTACAGGGTGCGGGTCAACTGGATGACACCTGTCGCTCCCTCAGGGGGCCCCTTTAATCCTCAGTGTGTGTACGGACCGGCGGCTGCCAATCTGAGTTTTGTGGCCTTAGGCTTCAACTACTCATACACTGCTGGTATGTATTTATTATATATTTATTCATTCGAAATCAAGATCGGTATGAGCGAAGCTAGTCAAGCCTTTTGAATACATGCAAACTGACTTATTCAGTCCAGCAGTAACAATTGATGGTTTCGTGGTACTGTAAAACTTGGTGTCCCCCTCACTGAAGACAAAAACTTGACTTTGCAAAACTTCAGAGCTGACTCTGGTTGTTATTATTTTGTCTGTTGTTATATTGTCTGTATCATTTTAATAACAAGAGAGAAATCAACACACTACCGAAACAGCCCCGAACAAGTTGTGAGCCTAACTATGTCTAATGTGTATATATGTTCGAGTCCCACTCGGGGCAAAGAATTTTTCCTTCTCGTATGTGGCACCGATCATTCGGGCCGATCGTCGGGGGTTCTCTCCGGGTACTCCGGCTTCCTCCCCCTCTGCTTTGGAAATGTTCAGCCCACAACATTTGAAAAATAAATGCAATTCTAAATTCCGAAACTTAAATAGCTGAGCTGACCCTTCGCACCACGTGGTCAAGTTGTAATGTGTTTATGTCCAGTGTGTGAGAGAATGCGTGTGATTCACGTGAGCGTGCGTTTTGGGTTCAGTTCGCGGCGCTTTGAGCCGATTCATGAAATTGGGTAAAGCGCCTATACAATACTCATAATTATTATTATTATTATTATTATTATTAAAGATGGGTCTCAGTTTCATAAACCAATACTGTGCACGTGTAATCATTGCTCATTTTGTCGCGGATTTCAGGCATGTTTAACAAGACACTCAGTTCAGCCTACTTCGACCTTCACCTCCTACCCTGCACGCCATCAACGCCTAAGTCCGGTGCCTGCGACCGAACCCTCTTCTATCGGTGCGGCGACAAGAAGTTCGGCTGGAGCGACGTGTTTCACGTGCAGGTCGAAGACACGTCAGTGCCCCTCACACCAGGACCTCAGATCGCCGTGATTGGCGACATGGGCACGCCGCACGGCCAAAAAACTATCGACTCCATAGCCAGCCGGATGCGAGAGGCTTCCAAGTTGGAATCTGCCACGGCCGGTAACGGCAGCCAGAAAGTGGAGTTACTCCTGCATGCTGGCGACATCTCGTACGCCGACCATTTCAACACAAAGGACCACAACAACAGCTGGGTGTGGGTCGACTACATGGACAAGCTGCAGTCTGTGGCGGCGCGCGTGCCATACATGACGTCAGTTGGAAACCACGAGGTCAGTCGGTGTCTCTCAGAAATGGCGTCACTTAACCCTTAACCCTCCTAACTCTCTGCCCGCCGTATGATAAGACTGGTTAAAAAGAACAAGCTACTGAACACCAGTAGCAACCACTTCAAGCCACTATTAAGCAAGGCGAAGGCCTTCTTGCTAGGCCCAAGACGTGACCGCTGCAGATTGCATAATAATGGCTTGAAGTGGCTCTTAGTCGTCTGAAAATTTCCATTAAATTGCAATTTTTGCACGGAAGTTTAAGAGTGAACTGCGTTAACATATACATGGAACGCTCCGATGATTTGTAATATTGCAATGTGTTTGACCTTTGATTGTGTGAGATGGATTTGCTGTGATGTTGTTAAGTTATTGCACATGCTAAACCAATTTCATGTTGTTTTTATTGGCGTAGAATCTTAATTTTTCATTTTTGTTGTTGTTGTTGTTGTTTTGTTTTGTTTTTGTTTCGAGCTGTGAGTCCAAAGACGAATTTCCATTTTATACCTGTTATCTAATTGACAAGAAAGTATTTTTAGATTTGAATTTGAACTGCTTCGTCCACTCTCGGCGCATGGATTCTTTCTTTTAACCCCCCCCCCCCTTTTTTTTTTTTTAACCGTTAAAACAGATATAGGTGGTCGTAGGGTAATGAAGCGTTAGCGAGTTTACGACTCAATCGGTTTGTGAGTCGTGCGGTGCCCATCTCCTCTCCCTTCGTTTTTTGTTTGTTTGTTTTTTTTCCCCCAAACGTATCTGGTCAAAAGTCCTCGGTTCAGTCCCTATTACAGTAGGAGCTCCAGTCAAACAAGAACTGAGAGAGCAAACGTCTAGGCTTAAGGCATTTACCTTGCACGCTTGTGTCTCCTTTTCATAGGCTTATAAATGTTACACATCTACTCTGTGCTGTTCTCTAGAGCGAGTTCAAGTTCGCGGCCTATCTGAACTGGCTGCCGATGCCGACCAAAGCCAGCAAGTCCACCTCTCCCTTCTGGTATTCCTTCGACTACATGGGGGTTCACGTACTGGCGTTTTCCACAGAACATGACCTCACACCCAACTCGACGCAGCACCAGTGGATTGTGCAGGTGGGTCTGTCTTACTTTTCTAGTAGTTGTTGTTGCTGTTGTTGTTGGCGTTCTTGGCCGGGCAGAGCACTCGCAGGATCATCCAGGAATAATAATAATAATAATGAGTATTGTATAGGCGCTTTACCCAATTTCATGAATCGGCTCAAAGCGCCGCGAACTGAACCCAACACGCACGCTCACGTGCATCACACGCATTCTCTCACACACTGGACATAAACACGTTACAATCACGTGGTGCGAAGGGTCAGCTCAGCTATTTAAATTTCGGAATTTAGAATTGCATTTATTTTCCAAATTTGGTGGGCTGAACATTTCCAAAGCAGAGGGGGGAGGAAGCCGGAGTACCCGGAGAGAACCCCCGACGATCGGCCCGAATGAACGGTGTCACATACGAGAAGGAAAAATTCTTTGCCCCGAGTGGGACTCGAACTCCTCACCTCTTGCATTGGTGACAAGTCTCTTAACCACTTGACCACCGGGATGAGAGGGTTGCGTGTGTGACCGTCAGTTTTCTATTATCCATTCACGTGAGCAGTGACGCTATCTTGGGCAGACATTGTTGCCAGGGACTGTCACGTGAATAAAGCACGAGGTAAGAGCTCAAACTAAACACCGAGAGACATAATTACGGTTGACCCTTGTTTGCACTGAGAGCACAGTGATTTTTAGTGAAATTCTCTTGAAAGCCGAAGCTTCTTCGCGGTTTGAAAAACTCCGGAATTCTGTTATTTTCCGTAATGACCGTTTTAGACTGAAACCTACCATGGACGTCTTAATACTTTCAGGACCTGAAGCAGGCCAATGAGAATCGTGCACGTGTGCCATGGGTTGTGCTACTGGGACACCGGCCTTTGTACTGCTCGAGTCTGGTGTGCTGGGAGCGATGTCACAAGGAGGCGGCCGTCTACAGGAGCTATCTTGAGGACCTGCTCTACCACCAACGGGTCGACGTGGTAAGTGTTCGTGACAAACTGCTGTGAAGTGGGGCGGAAACGTTAAAGTCTGACAGGCATACGACGACGTGTAGAAAACATTTCATTAAGTGTGTTTAACCTGTGCATCAGAATCAGTCACTTGGGTCACACTATAGCGCCTGAAATCATTCTGGCGGGCATATATATGTATTTACACCGCATACTCAACAGACGACATTTTGTTTCGGAGTGAGGACCAACTAGACGGAGCTGATTGTGGATATTTTGAGAAGATTTGTCGAGTCCCATGTCGAGGAATGGACCGAAGCCTCAAGGAAAATAGTATGTCTCTTCCATTAAAAGCCACAAAGTCCTGAAAACGGTCGCGATGGCAATAGAGCTTCGAAAACGGCAGTTTTTCCATCTCAGCGGCGTTACGAACTTAGAGACTTTAAAACAGGTCTGTTACAAGAAGACTAGGCCTCACAGCTTCTGGAACAGTTGCGCCTGAGACTGAGTACGCATGTACGACCGTCTATCTTAGTGATGAACTCTAAATGCATCACACCATGCCAGCTTCAGATGAAAAGGTCCGAAACTGTCGGTAAAACAGTGACAGCAACACTGTAGCAGACGCCTAGCTTTTCCCTTTGCCCCTTGTCATCTGTTGGCTGAGTGTCAGCCTGTGAGAGGCATTAACTGTACAAGTGTTGGGTGAGTGGAGGGGGGGGGGCGTAGGATGTTTGACACCACTTCTAAACCTTTTTGATTACGCAACTATGCAGCTTTGTATAGCGGAATACAAGGAAACATGTTCATGAGTTGAATTTCAGCGTTCTTCGGGTTGCTTTGCGAACAGGTAATCACAGGACACGTTCACCACTACGAACGCAGTTATCCAGTGTACAGGAGCAATGCCACACAGAAAGACTACATCAACCCGCAAGCGCCAGTCTACATTGTCAACGGCGCGGCAGGTAAGACTGGCCTGGTCCTCTGGACCCTCTGGAGTTTTTTGTTTTTTTTTAGTTCTCATTTTTGTTTCTTGTTTGACTCTGTGAGGCGTCGTAGAGCAAAAGGTGGTGTTTGTGTACACGTAAGAAATGTTTCAAACTTTTTAAATAATTTACATTGAGTTTTCTATTTATATACGTGCCAGCAGAATCTATAAATCGAAACTGTGTAAGAAAGAAAGGGAGACAGGTTAGATGTAGTACCTCCTTGTTGAGTGCTTATTTCGTGGAGTCGCTAGAATGATGTGGGAAAGACCGCCTTTCACGGAGACGGATAGGTCCTCATTTTTCCTCACATCATAACCTTAGCACAGTTTTCAGTTTCAATTGTTTCACTAGTCCTGGATGTATGTGTGTCCGTCTGTCTGTATATCAGTTTGTGATTTCTGCTGCAGGTAACCCCGAGCTGAATGACCCGACATTTCAACACCACGTTGACTGGCGTGCAGGATATGACGTGACGTTCGCTACTGGCTTTCTGCTCATGACGCCATCCAAAAGCCAGCTGGCTTTCCAGTACGTCAGGAGCGATAAGAACAACGTCGTGGACTCTTTCACTATTATCAGAAAGTAGTCAGCCTAATGTACAGGCAAAGCGGCCCATTATTTTCACAAGTTGTTCCAGCACATCAAGAGCGAAATAACTGTCAACGACCACAACATCACAGTCGTGTTCACTACCATCAGGAAGTAGTCCATCAGGATGTAGCCAGCACTCGTAGGCAAAACATTCTACCATTTGCACTGTTGTTGTTGTTGTTGTTTTTTTCCAGTACGCCACGAGCGACAGTAATAACTTGTGTATTTTTCACACTGACTCTTATGTATTCACATCCCCTCTACCATTGTTTAAAGGTTTGCTCCAGTTCGTCATAAGCCAAAATAATACTCCTTTCACTATCCTTAGAGCGTTGTCAGTCACCCCGGCCGTGTTAACAATGCACTCCGTCGCTTTTAATTGACTTTTCACCCTTAATTATTTGAGGTCGCTGGATGACGCTAATTTTAAGAGTCAGCCGGTTTAGGCTAACAGATTGTTCTGAGCTGTTTTAGTGTATAGCATCTCACTGACTACTAAGACGCATGCACAAATAAACTTTGCACAGATTTCAAGCCAAAAATGCAGTAGCCGACGACTATGGTGTGGTGACTGTAAACTCAACCTTGTAGATCACTGAGTTCGAGCAGCCGACAAGGCCGGCAGTCGCCGTTTCCGGACCACCGAGTTTTCCCTGTTTGCGTGGCCATCAAACTTCAGCGTGTTGCATTCAGAGCTCTACTAATCTCAAAGCTAGACTATTTTGAGCGCACAGGTGCAGTCACAAGCGCAGCTGATCCAAAACAAACGTCTTTCTGTATGAAACCTAGTATTGGCAGCAATAGCACCTTTAAATATGACCATTCATAGGTGTCTGAAAGGCCCATCTTCTGACATTTTTTTAGGCTTCACAGGCGACTACCCTGTGTTCTGGAACCGGCTCGAAATGAGCCATCTTGAGATCAGTAAAGCTTTAAGCTGAATGCAGTACAATGCCGACGTTTGCTGGTCACGCGGACGAGGAGACGGCTTGAATCAGTCTTTCTTGGTCAGCAGGCAAGGCTGTGTGACAAGGCTGTGGCAGATTTCGGTTTCTGTTTAGCCAACCCCAGCCTTTCTAGTCTGACCTTGCGTCAGTGTGTCTAAGTGGCCAGTACGATGCTAAACAGCACCAGAACTGTGACAGAGTCGAGCTTATGATTTGTGAGATGTCGGACGCTGAGTCGAGTCTTCTCCGACGCGGCCCACGGTCTGCGGTTGTTTTAGTGCATGTTTTGTATGATTTGTATTTGGCTTCCTGAGGAATTTGTCCGGCTCTACCTATCAGTCATGAAGGTTGCGATGTGAAGTTTGCAAACCAGTGCCACCGGCCACTGATCAGTTTCCAGTCCAGTGGCCGGCCTGTCAAAGTAAGTTCAGCCGGACTCAGACGGTCATCACTGAGCCGTGTAAAAGTTGTTTCAGCGACCATGAAATATAATTTTCTGAACTTGTTTTTACTAATACAAGGTTTTTGCCTTCCGGTGACAATGACAGTGATCCGGCAGTTGTATATTACAGTGCTTTCTACAAAATCCACTCCGCCACTGATTCCCTTTGACGTGACGTGATTGGCGCATCAATGAGTATCACCGACGATAACTGATTATACCATCAGCCAGGATAAACGCAACAGTTGTCCTCAGTCTCAATGTACATGATAAGTTTTTGACGGTTTACCTTTACCAGTACTGCACTACTCTGCCGTGTTTGATCAGTTCGTGACGCGGGACTGATCAGTCTCAGTGAACCGCCTCTTCCAGTATCCCCGGCCGGCCGGCTGTCAGTGACGGTTATGTTATATTACTCAGTTTTCAAGTGCTTCCTCAGTCAATTTTGTTCCGTTGGCTGTGCGGTCAGTCACGGTGTCATCAGCCCTCTGCCGGTGCACCAGCCTGTGTGTGCACGGCCGGTGCGCGCGCCGCGTGTGTGTGTGTGTGTGTGTGTGTGTGTGCACGGTGTGTGTGTGCACGGTGTGTGTGTGCACGGTGTGTGTGTGTGTGCCGTCGTGCGTGTGCAGTGTTTGACGCCGTGTGTGTCAGTGTGTGTGTGTGTGTGTGTGTGTGTGTGTGTGTGTGTGTGTGTGTGTGTGTGTGTGTGTGTGTGTGTGCAGTGAGACGTCAGTGTGTGTGTGGAGAGAGGGAGAGAGACAAGGGGGGGGGGTGTAAACCGGCACCGATATAGTGAGTCAGACTGACTGACTTACCGGCAAAGGCAAACTGAACTGACTGATTTACTTCAACTTAGTTTACTGTTTCACTGGTTTAATTAACCGGCCGAAACCATTTTAATCTACTCAGTCGTCATTGGAAATAAAATCAGTTTTAAACCGACGAAATGTGATTCTAGTCACAGCCTGTCAGCCAAAGTTTGATTCACTGCAGCGCAACCGGCCGTTTCATCTGCTCGTCATCTGACTCGACTCAGTCAGTGACTGGAAATAAAGTCAGTTTTAAACGAAATGTGATTCAGTCTAGTCACTCGCCTTGTCAGTGTGTGTGTGTGTGTGTGTGTGTGTGTGTGTGTGTGTGTGTGTGTGTGTGTGTGTGTGTGTGTGTGGCAGTGTGCACTGGCACGGTGTCAGTGTGAGTCAGTGTGTGCGTGTGTGTGCCGTGTGTGTGTGTGTGTGTGTGTGTGTGCCAGTACCGGCTGTCGTGTGCTCGACGTGCACGGTGTGCGTGTGTCAGTGTGTGTGTGTGTGTGTGTAACTCTGTGTGTGTGTGACTCTGTGTGTGTGTGTGTGTGTGTGTGTGTGTGTGTGTGTGTGTGTGTGTGTGTGTGTGTGTGTTGTTGTTGTTGTTGTTGTTGTTGAGGTCAGTGTAGAATGACTACATCGATCGCTGAGCCAGACACCACTGCTTCGCGGAAAAGGGCACCTGCTGTGACGTCACAATTTACGTGTCTATTTTAAGAATTCCCATGATGTCACATTCTAATTTTACCCGCTTTCTGCTCTGTGGATTTCCTAGCCTGTATGTGCACATCTGTCGTTTATTTTCCAACTCTGTGATCAAAATTGATAGTTTGTGATGCCATTGTTCTATCTAAGTGACAAAACATCTCAAAATCGATCGACCATTGACAGAAAAACGATAAGATTTAAAATGTAACACACGACCGGAAGTTGAGTGTGACGCCATTTTTGTATCGTCTGCCAGCGACATGTCTCCACACGTCGCTTGCAGCGGGCCGGTTTATAAAACGGCACATCTCACACAGCACACCACAAACATTCGTACCTCGTTGCAGTAAAGCAGAGAGATACTTGAGTGAAGATAAAGAAGTGAGTTTTATACGTAGCTACTGTGAACGATTGCAAATCTAGATCAGTGGAAGAAAATACATGTGTTGAGCTAAATCGAAAGCACTCTCTAAGCTGCCACGCCCACTATACTGCACTGTCCCGTCAAAAACATTATAGACGATGGTTGAAAGTGCTCTCCCAATCTTTAGAACATTTTAGTAACCTACAATAGGTCTTAGCGTTTGAATAATTATTTGCTTTTTCAATTTATTTGTCACGTTTGATAATGAACACAGATGTGGTGCAAAGAGGAAGAGATGATCGCGTATAGTTGGAAAGAGAGGGGAGGAAGGAGGAAAATGACAGCTGGAAGGCAGGGGATAGAGTTTATTTTTATTTTTAAAGTTCGTGGTGTCACAATGAAACTGTCTACTGTTTTATGCTGTTCATAGTTTTCATTTAAGATATTGTGGTGCACACGTTTCAGACGAACCTCCAATTTGCAACTAGCTTGGTAGTCATCAGTGTGTGTGTGTGTGTGTGTGTGTGTGTGTTCCCTCTTTGTTTCTTTGTGAAGTTATAGGTACGTATTTGTACGCATGTGTGTTCTACATTTTGTCAAAACTGAAGCTAATTAGCTTTTTTTCCCCCTATTGTCTTCAGCACACTGAAAGAATACTATTAAAATGGCCAGTGCAGCAGCTGCCAAAGCAAAACCCAAATGCAAGTATGGCGGCAAGTGTTACCGCAAGAACAAGGCTCACTTAGAACAGTTCGCTCACGACGATGACACCGACACAGAAATGAAAAATGAAGGTAAACAACTATGATAATCGGTTGCATATAACTAGGTTTCAACTAAATTACCCAGCATGTATGTTTGAATTGAGTAATAATAATACATAGATTAGTGTACATTGTGTCAAGCAGTGGTTCTACCTCCATGACCCTTCTTGCCCACCCAGTCCCCACCTCCACCCCTCCCAAGCATCACACACACACACACACACACACACACACACACACACACACACACACACACACACACACATCACTGGAAAGTCAATTTTAAGCTTTGAAATTTTCTGTTTGTCACTACATGTTGCCTCTTTTTTTGGCTAGTTCAAAACTTACATATTGAAATTTTGAAAAGGTTGTCAGTAAACATGTGCCTTTAGTGAATTATTCTAATGCTGCTTGTTTTGTATGCTGATGTTGTTTATCACAACATGTATCAGTTCATCTGTTTAATCTGTGTGTGCAGATGATGTCAAGAAAGAACCAGGTACATCAGGTGCTTCTACATCCAAACCAGTAAGAATCATCTTGAATTTGCATTTAGCTTCCAGGGCTTGTGTTAACGCACAAACTGTGCGTATTGACGCACAGAAATCACGAAATGACGCAGAAAAAAAATCACTGGAGGTTTTACTGACGCACAGATTTTAAAATTTTGGAGCAGGAGTGCGTCGCGTGATAATCAAATTTGATAGCATGACGCACAGCTTTCACAGTTTTAGTTTCAATCTTCGGCAATCGATTGTCAGAGCAGTCGCCACAGACGCTCTGAAATGTACGGCGTTTATGTCTGTTAGAGTAGGCTGACCCTCAGATTTTTCTGCTGGAAGTCATGCTGACCCTCAGAAAAAATATCTACCACAAGCCCTGGCTTCAAAGAAATTTGTTGTCTAACTTTGAGACTGTTACAAATGCTAGCCATTTTTGTATTATCCATTTCAGAACCCAACATTTGATTGTGTGCGCTTATTCTAGCTGGATGTTCATGGTAGCTCAGTGTCTGTAACGTGTGCGATTTGACTTCTTCAGCATATAGGTCTAGCTGATTAGGAATCTGAAGGCATTAGTGTATGTGTTTAACAATGTTTTTCTGGTCTGTCATCTGCAGAAACTTGTCCATGAGGTTAGCCAGTTGGATGGGGAAGACTGCGGACCATGGAAAACGAGACTGCAGAAGCGAAAGTCTGAGGACGAAGAAGCTGCTTTGGCTGAGGTATAACAAATTGCTTTGCTTTTTTTTATATATATTTTTTTAGTCATGCTGACTCAGTTGATTGTGACAAAAGTTATCCCAGTAAATAGTTGCAGGATCACGCGCTCAATCTCATTTAGCAGGCATAGTACTCCGCAGTTTGCTGCCAAGTTTTCTTAGGAGTTGTTTGTTAGGTGTTTGCCAAGGTCCTTCATAGGCCATGTGCTTGCCTCCATTTTGGGACTTTTCCTTAAAAGACAGATGAAAATTATTATTTTCACAGGTGCTGTGCCTGAAAAGGAGGAAGACAGAAGAAGGAGATGCAAAGCCTGGCCTCTCCAGAGCAGCTTCTGTGAAAAAGGCAAAGAAGAACATCAAGCACTTCAAGGCAAAGAAAGAGAAGTGC
This sequence comes from Batillaria attramentaria, assembly GCA_018292915.2. NCBI lineage: Eukaryota > Metazoa > Mollusca > Gastropoda > Batillariidae > Batillaria > Batillaria attramentaria. The sequence continues at coordinate 769,073 of JACVVK020000115.1, read as the reverse complement.
AAGTACTGGAGCAAGTGTTATCGCAAGGAGAAGGCACATCTTGCGGAGTTCCTCCACCCTGGAGAAAAACAGGATGAAGAGGACGATGAAGGTATGTACCAGTGACAGTGAAAGAATCAACATCACTGGGTTTTTTTTTTTTTAAAGACTCTTTTCATCAGTGTATTGCTCCTTTTACCTGCCTTTTTTCCCTTTTTTTTTTTGTGTCATTCTTTCAGAATCTCTTCCTTGGCACTGTGAGCACTGAGTTAGGGTGGAACTATATATAAAGTCATATTCATCATCACTGGTTTTTCCTGGCTGCCGGGCTGCTCATCGTTGGTTTCTCTCTGGGTTATCCGGCTTTCCTCCCCCAGCAAAATTGGTAAAAATATAGGATAGGTATTGAGTGGCGCTGCACTGCGGCGACGCACTTCTCTAGGGGGATGCAGCTCAAATTTCCTGAAAGGGATGATAAAGTAGCAAAAAAATAAAAATAAAACATCACCATCAGCATCTTTTGTAATACAGTCTGTGAGTAGCATCAAGACTGCGGAGGTAGGATGGCGGTTAAGGCATCTGAAGCTGCAGCTGTGATGGTGCTTGGCTTTAATCCCCTGGTGGTCAGGAGTTTAGTTGTGGATTTTACCTCATCAATCCAGTACCTGTTGAAAATGAAAACGAAAATTCATGTGCTGGCTTATTCTGACATCATGTTCACACACATGCGTAGATATGAAGTGTGCATGCTGAAACTCCTATGAGAGGCCATGGAACGTAAAACAGCTGCTAAGCATATTCTGGATTTAGGGAGCTGCATGGTTTTTGGCTGAACTTGATGCGTGGCATATGTGGTGGTGGTTCTGTGGTGATACTAGGGCCTCTTATGAATGTACAATTATTGCAGACGCTAAGGATGAGGAACCCCGCAAGAAGAGGGGTGAGCCACAGGATCCGCTGCGTGATCTGACTGACGATGACTGTGTCAAGTTTAACACTGGCTACACACTGGAGAAAGATGGGGATGTGTATTCGTGCACGTAAGTATCAGTTTGATGTCACTTTCAACTTTCAGTGATAGATTTGTGTAATGTTGCTGCTGCTGGTGTTGGAGGTGGTGGTGGTGGTGCGTGTGTGTGTGTGTGTGTGTGTGTGTGTGTGTGTGTGTGTGTGTGTGTGTGTGTGTGCATGTGTGCAGGTACATGTGTGTGTGTGTGGTGCATGCATGTGTCCTGTATGTTTGCATGTTTGTGTGCGTAAGGTTTGTTGAGATGAAGCACATTGCTCAGGGCAGATTTATACATCCAAAGGAAATAAGTAGTAATGAGATAGTCACCTACTCTGCTACATTAGGCAGCTCAAACTCAAACAGTTTCTTCACTCAAATAGTTTCTTCAGTGTGTGTAATGTTATCATAGGTGTGCTGGCTGGACTGGGCAGAGCGTAGAGAAAGAGCAGCGCACCTGTAAACATCTGAAAGAGTACCTGGGTGATGCATTTGAAACAGCACGGGTCAGCAAAGCCAAGAAGAAAGCCTACGTTCCCCAGCACATCACGGTCAATGTGCTGCTTGCGCACAAGTATGATGAAAAGTGAGTATGTTTTTGTTGTCACAGTTTTCAGAAACACAATCTGATAAATTTTCTTTGACTGTTCATTAGCTTGCTGCGGACAAATGTCAGTGTAGTTGTGTAGGCCGGTTATTCATGAATATAATTTCTTTCTTCATGGCCCTTTCTATAAGAAATGTGACTTTTAGCATGCACAACTGTTGTTTTTCTGTGTACACGTGCGTGCACATAAAGGGAGGTTTTTGTGCATCAGGGGAGACAATCTAATCTCTTTTTTTCTTTTTCTTTTTTAATTTTGTGTATGTGTGACTTTTTCCTGTCTCGCCTTTCTAGTGCAAGGTGCTAACATTCTAAATTTCTTTCTTTCAGGACACACAATCCAATTGGGTGGTGGATAAGTGAAAAGCTGGATGGAGTAAGAGCATTCTGGAATGGAAAGTAAGTAAATGAAGATAAGTTTAGAACAGGGGAGGGGGGGGGGGGATGTGGTCGTTTTGTTGAAGAACTTCTCACTGAACAGCTCCAGGACAGGAGGGGGGGGGGGGGGGATGTAGTCATTTTGTTGAAGAACTTCTCACTGAACAGCTCCAGGACAGTGAAGCATTTAAAGCTTCCTACACAAATATCTGTAAACAACTGTTATAGAGTTTCACAGTTATTTTCTGAATGTCTCAATCTTCAGCAGAGTCCTGTTACAATTTTACTACAGTAGTTCTTGAAGTGGAAAGACTATTACAAAGTTAATGCATTAACATGTGAAATGTGTGTAAGATTATCTGTGCATACTTTATTTTGTTCTAGGTGCTTCTACTCTCGGCTGGGAAATGCTTTTTATGCACCTTCATGGTTCACAGCTGTAAGTATTGTTTTGTTTTTAATTTTTTCATCTTGAAAAGAGAGAGAGAGAGAGGAAGAGAAACAAAATTAAATGAATGCCAATGGTGTACTTATCCTGCACAGTGTTGTGTCAGTTCCTTTACGCTATTTTCATTTGACTCCAGAAGTTTTGGTGCAGTACATTCATCCATTCTCGATACTGACTTCAAAGTTTACACCAGCTTCCTCATAGCTGCCCTGCCAAAGTTTTCATTTTCCCAATATGAAAATGTGACAGCAGAAATAGTTGCGCGTACATATATCAACATCCTATGCACTGCAACCACAGTGTGCCACCATTCACAATTTCCAGGTAAAATGCAGGCAGAACACTTTTAGTTATGTGCATATTTAATGTGTATTTCCAGGATCTGCCAAAGAACATGCATCTCGACGGGGAACTGTTCGGGGGGCGTGGCAAGTTCCAGTCGACCGTTAGTATTGTGAAAAATGCTGAGTGCGATGACTACAAGAAGATAAAGTACCACGTGAGTTACAAGACTTTTACAGTTATGAAATCTGAAATCTCTTCAACTTTTACAGACATATCAGAAGCTCTTGTTTTTATTCTGTTAGTATCAAGCTTGAAGTGTATAATCACTGCAAAAACTTATGTGTTGTGCTGTTCTTCATTCTGCTTGTATCTTCCTTGGTTTCTCTGGGATGGGATCATTACACTTAAATTCTGTATTTCAGGTTTTTGATACACCAACCCTCGCATCCAAACCTTTTGAGGAGAGAATAGCAGCTATCAAAGACTACTTTGAAGAGAAGAAGTGGGTATTTTACTTCCTTTCTTTCTTTTTATTTATTTTTTATATTTTTTTTTAATTTGATTAAATATTTGATGAGAATTTATGTTTGAATGACATGTGGATCCGCTAAAGTGAATGAAAGATGGTTTACACAAAAATCATATTCTGCAGATACCAAGAGGTCACTGTACTGTACTTCAACGACCTAAACCAGAATTCAGAATTAAACAGAGCAACATATACACAATTTTGGTTTTTTTTTAATAAGAACACAGATAACGTTTTAATTAAAATGAGGATTACATTTATGTAAAATAACAGTAATAAAATAATAAGAACCCTTTAGAAATAACGAAGCCAAATAATAAACAGCTGCTTTACGTACCGTTTGCTTGATTGACTGGTTTTGATGCTGAAATGGGATAGTTTGTTTCTTTTTCAGGCCAAAGTATGCACATTTTGTTGAGCACACCAAGTGCACGAGCAAGAAGCAGCTGGATGACATGCTGAAATATGTCTTGGACCGCGGTGGTGAGGGCCTCATGATCCGCAAACCCAAGTCCCAGTACGAGCGCACTCGCTCCACCACCCTGCTGAAGATCAAGAAATTCTATGATGCTGAGGTGAGAGTCTCTTTCTGAGTGTTGGTTGGTTGCTTGGTCGCTTGGTCCAAGGTTATCTTCACCTGATGACCCTGGGAATGTTCAGCCCAGGGATGGTGATGTATGGGGGTTTAACATCCTTTTTCACCAAGTTTGGGTAATATCAAACGATTTAACGGCAGGGTGACCAACAACAACAAAAAAAACAAAAAACTGCACAAATATTTTGCCCCAGCTATGATGTATTCAGCACAGGAACGCCAGCAACAACAGCAATTTTATGAAGGTGACCTAATTTTTTTTTGTCCTAGGCTGTTGTGATTGGACACGAAAAAGGAAAAGGACGGAACCAGTTTGTCTGTGGAGCTCTTCGTTGCAGGATGGCTTGTGGAGTCGAGTTTTCATGTGGCTCAGGGTATACATTTTGCATATTTGTTCATGTGTTAATTCTGATAGGCAACTTTTAAGTTGTAGCATCCACATCTTCTGCATACCAGTTTGCTTGGTTTTGTTTTGATGTTGGTGTGTCCAAAAAAAAGTTTGCCCCTTTTTTTATGTTGTTTCCATAGTAATGGAAACAACATCATAGGACGGGCTAAATTTTCCACGTTCATGGGCAAGCATCTGTGGTACAAACGCACATCACTGCCGATCTCCCGCAGAGACGATTTTGCAAGTGTAACTCTGACAATGACGTAAGAAAACATGCGTCATCGATGCTGACATGTACGGTCCGCCGAACGCGCTTCTCCTCCTCAGTGAGTGCCGTCTGTGCGTATGTGTGTGCGTGCGGCTGTGTGTGTGTGAATTGTGTCCAGGCCCGTTTCTTCGAAAATACTCAACCGAATGGCTTCAAATTTGGGGTATCAAAATATATCAAAATGTTACATTAGACGATTCAAGCGTGTGATGATTGCTTAGGTGATTTGGGAGTTATCGCCCTTTTGAGACAAGTTGGTTGTCTTTCGTGTACAGGCGTAATATTTATTTAAATCACTCAATTTTTTGGCAGTAGATAGCTTGAATACGAACTCTGAACAGAGTCACTACTAGAAAATGGTCGCTCTTATAGTTTTCATGTAAACCGAGCCTGAGTTGACATTGCATGTGAACCCAGTTCAGATGCCTATTTCTCCGAAAATACTGAACCGATCGATTTCAAATTTGGGGTTTCTAAATGAATCAAGATTGTTGAATAGAAGGCCCGATCCAGGTACGATTGCACACATGATTTGCGAGTTATCGCCCTTTTCAGAAAAAGTGGCTTTCTGGCGTTTAAAGGCGTAATATTTACCTAAACCACTCCATTTTTTGGAAAAGATAGCGTGAATACGGACTCTCAACTAAGTGAATTTTGGAGGTTGTCGCTTTTATACTTTTGGCGTAAGCCGTACCTGATGAAAGTGCTGGTGAACACACTTTAGATCTCAAAATCGCTCCTACTATACATAGATGATGAGCCTGGGGTGCCATAAAAAATATACAAAAAAAAATAGAAAAATTCACTGCAGCCGTTATCGTCAGTTGACCCGAAAATTTGTACTCACAGCACATTTCCTCTACAAGCCACACGCCTCACAAACATCGAAGAAGAGACGCACGCGCACTGAGGTAAAGTAAGTGCGTCATGTTTGATTGACGTGATGCTGTTTTTTCTTGGGGGTGTCTCGCCACTTTCTTTCCGAATTCCTCTTTTTGGAGACGTGGTGTATTTTACTTCTACTATGTCGCCATCTTCGTGCAATCGCAGAGAAGACACGGGATATAACAGAATACAACTCCAATACTTTATGAACAGAATATGCACGGAGAACAAATTCATGAAAGAAGAAGAACCCAGAACGCTGTGCAGGGCTGCTTACGTACTGAACAGGTCAGATCCATCGCAGAAAAGGCACGCGCGCACTGACGCAAAAGGCAGTATCAGCGTCATTTTTCCGACGTCATTTTTGATTGACGTGATACTGGCATTTCTTGGGGATGTGTCGCCACTTTTTGGACGTTCTCTATGTGTAGACGGGGAAAGCGGGAGTTTCATTGATGTAGTGTGCTTTGTTTTTCCCACTGACTCTCACTCAATAGCATAGTAGAGTGAGAGAACACCACATAGGTCTCAATGGAGCACAAACGCGGCTCGCGCGAGTCTGTGTGTGTGTGTGCGTGTGCGCGTGCGTGCGTGCGTGTGAGTGTGTGCGCGCGCGCGTGTGTATGTCTGACATAACACATAGTTAGAAAACGTTCGCCGCGCAGACTTGTCTGTTAAACATATTGGGTCGGGTGGGTGGGTGGGTGTTTGGGGGTTTAACGTCCTTTTCCACCACATAGGGTGATATCAAAGACGGAGCAACGATGAAAAAGCCAGCACAAATATTTGGCCCAAGCCGGGATCGAACTCATGACCCGAGCATTAGAAGTTCAACGCTCTACCATTCGGCCACCCGGCTCCCCCATATTGGGTCGGTATTAATTCGATCTTTACACTGCGCACGCAGCAGCAACACTTCAATTTTCATGGGCCTGCTTTCATTGCAAGAACTGTATCAAAGTTATTACGCCAAATGTATTATGCGTCATCCCAGTGAGGAAAAACGTCATAGATTTCAAAGAATACAACTTGACATCTCTCTTCCAAAAACAAGATTGGTGTGACAGCCCGGTCAGTTGTTTCCATTCAGAGAGAGAGAGAGAGAGTGTGTGTGTGTGTGTGTGTGTGTGTGTGTGTGTGTGTGTGTGTGTGTGTGTGTGGATACATGGCATTACAAAAGAACGACCGTGACGATAGCAGGTGATCAAATGGAAACAACATATTGGGCGGGTGGCCATCTTGTTTTATTTTAACCCTTTTCTTACCAAGTAAGCTATGAAGAAACCTATTTTCCTGCCTAAGTAAGCAAAGTATACAACTGGAAGCCCAGTAAACACATTGCCTGTACACATAACCAGTTAAAAAAAAAAGCTTTAGTTAATAAAATATCTCACCCTACCACACAGAGATGCGGGAAGAAAGATTCTGTGAAAAGAGAATCAGAAGAAGTGGGAATGCCTGTGTGTATATGAAATGTGTTAACAGTCCATCGCAGTTTGATAACCAAAAAAAATTTGCATGTTGCAGGCTGTCGGACAAGGACAGGAAAAATCCACCCAAGATTGGATCCATTATCACGTACAAGTTCCAAGAGCTCACAAAAGGAGGTCATCCACGTTTTCCAACTTACCTTGGCATACGCATTGACATGACAGAGCCGAAAGATGCTGAAATCAGACAAGTGAAAGATGATGATTCGTAGATATCTATATATGTAGGATGGGAGTGTGTACCTAGCTGTATACAAAACATTGCGTGAACAGTTAGATCTGGTTTTTGTCTCCCGGTATATTTATCTTGAGGATTTTGTAGAGTGCATTTGTAAACCTGGTGTGTGAAGGAACATCTGATGTACATAGACACACAAGAAGTGTGATAGTCCTGAAGAGTGCGCATATTATTTTAGGTTGGCTCAACAAACATCATCAACCTGAATTTAAAAAAAAGCAGCATTTTTTTAATTTTTGAATGTAACTTCTCAGGACATAATGTATACATGATGCTCTGAGTAGTAAACAGAGGCAGCAATTTTTTTCTCCTCATTTTATGTGAGGTGGTGCAATCATTTTATTTATATCAGCACATGGTTGCAACTACATCAGCTTTTCATCATGAGAAAGTGTTCTTGGTGGTGGTGTGTGTGATTCATTTCATTCTGAATGTGCGTGTGTTGTTTGTTTCTTATAAACTGTGATCACAAGACGTAATTTTATTACATATTTTCAAATTCAAAGACAGGTCTACTATGGCAAGACCTACCGGTATGTCATGTGTCATTGTTTTTTAGTATGCACATGTACCATACCTTTTATCCATCTTTCCAAATACTGTAAAAGACAGAAACAGATCTACACTAGCAATACCCAAGTTATGTGTCCAGATTTGTTTTTGTTTTTTCCCAGTATATTTACTGTAGATCTCGTGATAATTCTTGTTTAGTGCAGTTTTCACCACAATGTGCTCTGCATACCAAGTGTTGACAATCATATTAATCCATATCGCGGCATGTGTGTAACTTTTGTTATCTGGTATATGTTACCTGGTTTTGGGCACATTTTTTCTTAGTATTTGTATGTGCTTTCTATTTTGTAACTGTTGTGCAGCTTTGGTTATTTGTATGTTTCAGAACATACCCATATTTTCCCTGGTGCTTGTGTGTGCTTTTCATTTTGTATTCAGCACAAACATAGGAGAAACAGCATACCTTACTTGGATTGAATCTGAGGCTTGATTGTATGTGGTACGTTTACTTCATTTAGATGTAGTTCACCAACCCAGTGTGAGACTGCCTTTTGTTACTTGTTAGGTTCCAGACACCGATATTTATTTGTATTGACTTGTATTTATTCAGGTGTGATACGTTTTCCTCTGTGATCATTTGTTGTGATTTGACATTTTGACATCCCTACACTTCGGTTAGTTACTCATGTGATATTGTGAATTTGTTTTTACTGAGAAATGAAATGTGCCTTGTTTTTCAAATCCAGAAATTGTTGAGTAGAAGTATGCAGATGTATTTATTTACTTGTTTATGTAGTAGAGTTTACTTTAGTACTTTAGCTTTAGGAAAATAATCGTCCATCAGTTCCTTTTTTTTTTTTTTTTTTTTGGGGGGGGGGGGGGGGGGGATCACCGTGTAGTTTGTGATCACACATGCATCACTTTTTAACCAACCCCAATATTTTACAGTTCAGCAGTTTATTCATTAAGATTTAAATATAAATTATAAATCAGGTCATTTTTATTAATTTATCTTCGAATTGAGCGCACGGCAGAAATGAAAGAATTTGCACCTGCCATTGTCTAAAGAATGTTTTTTTGTTTTCAGTTGACAGATTATCAGGGTAAATCAGTTGCTGTAACTTTGTCAGTGTTGTCACTTACAAAATTATGCAAGTATTTAATAAAGTTGGATAAAGAAAAACTGCCTGCCTGCATTAATTATGTTTCTAAGTGTATATGGCGATGTAAGCAAATGGCAGCAAAAATCTTCTTGCAGTCTTACAATTGACAGTTGACACATCATATCATGCTTCCTGTCGCGGCCACTAGAAAACAAAACACACGGTTCATACACATATACTAAAATTATGCAACTACATCATAGCGTGCATGTTTTTCCTCGTGAGAAGGGGTGTCATTACTGGTAGTGTTTGTGTTTTATTCTCTGTGTGCGTGTGTTGTTTCCAATAAACTGTGATCACATGTGTTATGTGATCCATAGTTGCAAATTCAAAGACAGGTCTACTCTGGCAAAACTTATGTAATGTGTTACTATTTTTATCTCCCGCTGGACATAATAAACCTCTACTATATGGGTATGTTTGCATGAATTTGTATGTGTGTGCACGCGTGCATGTTTATGTCAGTGAATGCACACAGAATGTATTTTCAGAGTTCAGTAGTTTTGTTTTTTTTTTGTTGGTTTTTTTTTTGGTTGTTTTTTTTTTCGTGGGGGGGGGGGGCCCCAACTCTTTGCCAGCTCCTGTGGTGTTCCTCCCAGGTCAGGGGTGGAATCCACAGAGGGCTCGAAAGCTGGGGCAATTTTTATTATGCATGATGATGGAGATGAGGATGATTGTAAGATGATGCTATGGTGGTCTGTGTTGTCTGGGACTGCAGGACAGGGCCGCATTCCACACATCCTGTCATAAATATCCTGGCGTTAACCAGACCTGGGAACTACGGCACCTGCGGTGCTGGCTGTGTAATCATCCACATCATAAGACATGTCATACTACGGGAAGCACCCCCAAAAGTCGCACCCATGAAGTGGGTGAATCTCGGCTGTGTGGCAACAGCCTCCCCCCTGGGCCCACAGCACACCTGCTCTGGGTAGGAGCCGACCTAGGTAGGAAAAATCCCGCTTGCTTCGGCTGGGGCTCAAACCCGGGTCTCTAGGTCCATAGTCCGAACTGCTAACCACTACACTACGGGGGGGGGGGGCCGGTAAGTGTAGGACTGTCAACTTGTAGGACTATCAAGCATAGGACTTTCCAGAATTGGGTCTATTGACATATAGGACTATTGATGCAGGACTATTGAAATATTGGACTATTGACACACACCCATTCACATTCAAACACAGACACAATATTATGTTCCCGCCTTTATTCTCCTCTTTCGAATGAAACACAAACAAATGGAATTATGGTAATCAATGGAAACATAAAAGTGTGTGTTTATAGAGCGGGGAAGATGACCTGTCCAGTCTTGCAGACTACAGTCTAAAACAAACGAGGGCTCACTTTGTTACAAACATGAGTAACGAAACAATTCTATAAGCAAAGCATACATGACACTTGACAAAAATCTAAGTATACACTGATGAGTCAGCTGCTGGACTGTTCTTTTGGTTCAGAAGGAGAAAGAGATCTTCACGTTCAATATTCCACACACACCAACATGGAACTTTTGATGTACTAAAGCGTGGTGGTTATTAAAGAACACTGGCACACCAAAAAACAACAACAAAAAAACAACAACAAAAAACAAAAACAACAAAAAAACAGAAGCAGATGTTCTTATATAAAGATTCCTGTTTTGCACGGTTTTTCAATATCAAATCTTGCTTTACATGCTGTTTGATTTCTTGCATGTCCTGGAGGAAGTTGCTGAACATATGTGCTGTTGATCTATAGATCTACTGAGGGCTGTTTTTAAAAAAAATTTTTATCATGGTTATGCAAGCTGGTGCTACAAGAACACTTACCAATGTCACTGCGCAGTAACAAGGCATCAGACGCAGAAAGAATGTGCCTACAGTTCAAACTAAGTGTATGCAAGCTAGCACTGGTACACAAAAACGAAATGTGTGTGTGAGTAACAACCACAGTGACCTTATCACATGGCAGAAGGTGGTTGAAAAATGTGCTTCAACAGTTAAAACAGCCATTTGGGGCAGTCGGTGGTCTAGTGGTTAAGAGACTTTGTCACCGATGCAAGAGGTCATGTTCAAGTCCCACTTGGGGCAAGGAATTTTTCCTTCTCATATGTGGCACCGTTCATTTGCGCTGATCATCAGGGGTTCTCCAGCTTCCTCCCCCTCTGCTTAGGAACTGTTAGCCCACAAAATTAATGCAATTCTAAATTCCAAAACTGAAATCGCTGAACTGACCCTTCGCACCATGTGATTGTAATGTGTGCCCCGAGAGAATGCGTGTGATTCACATGAGCAAGTGTGTTGGGTTCAGCTTGCGGCACTGTGAGCCAATTCAAGAAATTGGGTAAAGCGCCTACACAATACTCAGTTATTATCATTATCATAAACTTGCAGTATGTCTGCTAGCAGATGTACACCTCACATCACAGGCGAAATGAAACCACCAGTATGAATTAAGACCACCACTCATGTATTTACATGGTGTCAGATATAGTGGAATATTGTGCTGTTAAACGGACAAAAAAAAAGGTCTCCTAGCACAGACAGTAAGAAAGAGTGGATACAATCAAAAGGGAAGGATGACAGAGGGTGAATAAAAACAAGAAAGTGTGAATGACAGGAGAAAGAGGGAAGCGAAAACATATCAGATGATTCAAAAAGCAGCTGTCCTACCGGCCAAAATCACAGTATGTCTGCTAGCACACGTACATCACACAAGAAATAACAAAAAACAAAATGATTTTGTTAAAAAAAAATTTTTTTAAAAAGCAGAAAAAGTGCCCATATCGAAAGCAGAAGAGAACAAAAATCATGTGGATGAAAAAGTACAGTGTACTGTCTGACAGTCAAAAACAATCATGATGAGTGAGGTAAATCAGAGAGAAACAGAAAGATTTCACCAATAAAACAGTGCCCGTATCACAGCAATATTTTGTGTGACAACAAATGTAAAATGATAGAATCATGTTGCATTAAAGGCAACCACAAGAGGCTCATATCAAATACACACATAATTATAAGTTATATATATCGGGCAGATGCAAGCCTCTCCTACACTCACACGTTTAAAATATGGCAATACTTAAAACTGTTCTTGCATACATAAGCAAATACTTGCAGCAACCTTAGAAGCAGATCACTGACTTGGTAATGATGACCCCTACAACAATATAAACATGTTCCACTATTCATGCAGAATTCTTGTGCTTGTAGTGACAAAAAGTCCAAACCAAACTTGCATGAAGGGTGGGATTATGTCTGTTTTTCCCTTTTTTTTAAATTTGAAAGTTAATCTTACTGTATCTTATCTTTTCTGGCAAGTTCATGTGTAGCATTGGTGCCCCTTTCAAACCTCAGAAGTGCGACAACACACCTAAAACAACATTTGGCAGGGGACAATGGTGGCACGCTGCATGTTTTACACACACACGCACACACACATTCACAATAAATATCTTGGTGTCATTAAAATCTTAAGATTATCAAGAAGCTCCAAATTCATGTTCATTCATACATTTGGAAGCCTGTTTTGTCATGGCTGTTTGATGTCTGTATCTCATATGGTTAAGCTTGAGGGGTAGGAATGGTTTATAGTATATGGAAAGTGTTAACCTAAGAACTGAGCAAAGAGAGTCCGGTTGCACTGGGCTAATACGCTAATGAAACAGGAAAGCATAAAATAATTAACAGACAGAATTTTTCCTACTTAGAAAGAATAAAACGGTTGAATAAAGGCCCTGTAAGTATGTGTACATGACTTTCAGTTGTCCATTTTACAAAGACACTACATTAAAGCAAAGGTTTTGTAAACCCACCTGAAATGAGATAACACACAAATACCACCCTCTAGTACAGGATGACACAGGTCAACACTGATAAAGCAGGATTCAACACGCACGATTTTTCACCGATTGTGATTAGGACCGTTATGAAAGCAGACCACGGAAACCTCCTTTTCACCTAACGTCCATGTTCTCTCAAAGTGTACTCTTTCATCCTGGAATAAGATTAGAAAAGTCGTACTGTTTCAGGTCACCGGGACACAGAGTCAACCAATCCAAGTGTTATTTCAGATGCTTCTCAAGGTATCCAGTATACTCATACACATCCTGCACACTATATGCTGACCCCTTCCAGTCCTAAGACTTTCCTTTACCGACAGACATCCCGAGATTCCTATACAGATCAATCTACAGGATTGCAGTCGTTTTCAGTGAAATCAGCAAACTGGCCTCTGAAATTAGGACCCCAAAATGCCATTCTCTGAAGACAGTAACAGAGATTCTTGTGAAGGTATTGCCAAAAATTGAAAAAGAATCGTCTTGACCATGCTAAAACTGTACTCAGTTGCACCATTTAATTTGAGTCACTAAAGACGGCAACATTTAGGTTCTTTCAAGAATATCGCAAAAAAAAAAAGAAAAAAAAAAGTAGTCATGTGTACACTAAATCAGGCATTTCAGAAACTTCCATTAACAGTAACAACTTTACAGAGTATGTGGAAAATGAGACATTTTGGAACCTGCCGAAACAGACATTATGTAAAAATGGACATGATAATGAGAATATCACTTTCCCACCAAACTGTGGGAAAATATAATTTAGATACTAATAAGCTGGACCATGCTATATATAATCAGATCTCCCATCTTTAAGAAAATCTATATATATATACATATATACACAACACACACACAGAGGAAAAGGTCTCATGTCATCAGAATCCTACTTGTAAGTGTTTATAATATGTGACCTCAGTATTCATAATTACATGTAGTATGCACCTCCATGTGCATAATGGTTACATGTGACACCGTCATATATATATATATACACATATATGTAAATGCAAGGCGGTGCTTGTGTAACATGCCAATCATATCAATCATGGTGTGCTGCAAGGAGCAAGCTATGTTGCTGAACGATAAACGCACAACCCTTTGTCTGTTTAACAGTTTAAAACAATCTTGCAAAATGATCTTAAAAAATACAGATTTTCTGATTAAACTGGCGTGCGAAATAAAGCAAACAAGTGATATGGTGTGCAAAACAAAGCAGACAAGTGATATGGAATGACCATTCTAATGGAAAATCTGGCAGCATTATATATTTTACTTTCGGGCAAAACCCCCTCTCTCTCTCTCTCTCTCTCACACACACACACACACACACACACACACACACACACACACACACACACACACACACACACACGCACGCACGCACACACACACCAGGAATGTGCATCTACATACTTTGAAATAAAAAAAAACAAAAAAAAAACACTGAAGTGCTTTCCTGCGAGATAAAAATAATCAAATAAAAACAATAATGTCCAAATTCCTTGTTAATCAATTTATATCCAAGCAAACTTTACACTGCATATGCTGTTTCAATTTGATATTACATGTATATCCCACTTTTTGTGACACATTATCTGCAAGACTTAGAACAAAACAAAAAACTCAACCCCCCCTCCCCCCCCCCCCCAAAAAAAAAACCTTTCTTTTCTAGAAAAAAAAACCAACCCTGAACCTTTCAGTTTCTATTCAAAAAAAAGTTTTTGGAGCAAAAGTTTGTCGCAAGGTTTCAACATTTAAGAAGTCAGCTGTAAAAACATGTTATCTTAAACAGGAATCACAAACACACAATATGTTTATCTAAAAAAAAAAAAAAAAAATCATGAAAAACTGAATACATGTAATGGTCAATTCGGGTATCACAAGCCTTCTGGTAACAGATGAAACTGAAAGTAGGAAAAAAGGGCAGTTACAAAATCTCTCAGGATCAGACTAAGACATTCTGACCTCTGAACCCCCCCCCCCCACACACACACACACACACACGCACCCATCCACACCCCACTAACTCTCCCCTGCCCTTTTCCCAAGCAAAAAAAAAAAGCTGAAATATAAGGCCAATGTCTGTCTGTCACAACTGCACACCACAAGGTGTCCTCCAAGGTTTTGGAATGGCATGCTGTATGGCTCACTGAACCAATCCGTGACCGACATACAATTGTGCGCACAGAATTTTCATTCTTGAAACAAAGCTTACTTACACAGAGACACCACAGCAGGGTCACTGATAGAATCAGATCCCAAGTCACCACAAACACCGCCCTCATTTTGACACAGCCACACTGTGTCTCTGAAAACCCCTGAAACGGATCCTTCATGCAGTGATCATTTTATGTCCGCGCCTTGCGCCAATGGCGCATTAAAAAAAAAATGACCCATAAAAATCTTAAGCTGTGCGCCGATCGGCGCATCGTTATAACTTTAATAGTTTCGACACAGAGTGCTGTGCGCTCACAAGCCGAACAGGAGAATTTTCCACAAACATTAAGGTGACCTTAATTTCTCAGAGTTTATATAATTTAAATTATGTGCTTTTTCATCTGTATGGTTCCATTTTAGAATGACCCATAAAATGTGGAAATGGCCCATAGAAGTTGGTCACAGTGGGCCATTTCACCCATAGATTTTCAACAAAAAATGATCACTGTTGGGAGTGAGTTTTTAGGGCGTAGCACTGCACAAGCAACAAGGACGAATTTGTGGTCAGACGGGGTGGGAATGGGAGGGAATGAAAGAAAAGAAAGGGGTGAGTGGGGGGGGGGGGGGGGAGAAAGCCGTGCCTACAAAACAAAACGAGAAAGAAGCAGCTTTTCTTCAAAAGATACCAATGCAATAATTGGGTCACTCTGAGCAGGTGTTGCTGTTATTCCAGGTTAACCACTGGTCCGTATCTTCACATAGCGTATCTTGACTGCGAGCAGGTTGTGTTGCGAGTTCAGAATTCACACTGTGGGGTTCAAGCAAATAGTTGTCAAAGCTGTCTCAGACGGTCTTACACATCCTGAAGGCACGGGGTTTCTGATGCACTGGAATCATCTAGGCACACAACAGGTCTACATCACTGTCATCGTCCTTTTTATCGCCCATCCCATCGCCGTTTTCAACAGACACACTCGACCCTGGGTCCACAGTGGGGCTCTTGTCTGTGTCACTCTCCTGTATGTCTATGTTTGACATCTCAACGCCTTCAGCAGACATCGCACTCCCGGAGTCCTCGCTGGCATTTTCTGCGCCAATGCTGTCTGCAGCCCGCCGACTGCTGCCTGTGGCCTCCATTTCCATATGGCCGGACTCATCCAGAGCAAGGTTGCCACTGTCATCATCATCATCATTGTCTGAATTCGAGTCGCTTGAAGTTTCGGCCAGAAACACTGGGTTACGGTCGCTGGCGTTCACAGAGACATCCTCAGAGAGGTCGATTAAGTTATGGCTCAGTCCCGACCACTGTTCATTGTCTCCCTGTGTCTCGTAACCATCACCTTCCGAAGTGGGTGCTGTGGATAACAGCTGAGCGCTTCCTCTCAACGACCTCTCAGCGTCTTCCTGGGGCTGAGCACTCTGTAGTCGCAACAGGTAATCACACGCCACCTCGTTGTACGGCCCTGATGTCCGCATGGCCTCATGGTAGGGTGGGGGTGGGGGGCGTCTGCGGAACATCTCCGCCTGAAGGCGACTGAGCGGTGTTTCAAACCGATGGTGGCGGTGCTGCTGCTGCTGCCGGTTGCGCAGTGTGGACACTTTGCAGGCGCAACCGACGGCAATCACAAGCAGCAGTGAGCAGACCAGCGAGCCTATGACAGCAGCGACGATCACTCGTCGTGAGGTACCTGCAGAACAAAACAAAACAGAAAATAAAAACATACAGACACTGTCAGGAATAATCTGTCAACATTCAGTCTCCTACAGTATGTGTTTCAGTACAGTATAGTACAGTACATGTACAGTAAAGTATGGTACGGTAAGGTGTGATTACCTTGGGTTGCTACTCTCTATGTTTTCCTCAACAAACAAAATTGACACTGCAATGGGTTTTCAGTGAGAGAAAGAGAGAGAGAGAGCGTCAAACTCTCTCTCTCTCTTTCTCTCACTGAAAACCCATTGCAGTGTCAATTTTGTTTGTTGAGGAAAACATAGAGTTTGAAACTTTAACAACGGTAGAAGATGCTGGTTACAATAACCATATTTCAAACTTGTCGCTGAACACTGAACTATGAGCTACATCCAACATAATGGTACTACAAAAAGTACAAGAGAATTAAACACACTTTCGTTAAGCACATGAGAACTAGACAGAGAGAGAGAAACTGAAGAGTACTTATATTCATGATATAAGCAGAGATATTGAGATTGCCGCACCTGGTCTACAGCCCATTTCATCACTGTTATCGCCACAGTCGTCTGTACCATCACACTGCCAGCCTTTCAAAATGCAGCGCTTGTTGCTGCAGAGGTAAAGGTCACGTCCAGCTGTGCACTGATCCTCACCTGATGACAGAGAATGGCACTGATGATCATAGAACTAAAGTTAACTACAAACACACACACACAAATCCCACGAACGCACGCACACACACACACAATCCAAATGATAGTAAATCCTACGGGTGGAGTGGCAGGTTTTGTGTGTGTGTGTGTGTGTGTGTGTGCGTGCATGCTTACGTGCATGTGTGTGTCTTGTGTGTCAGTATGTGTTGTGTACTTTTGTTTGATTAGTTTAAACTGTATTTGTGAAGCGCCTTGGGCACACTTTGTGGGGATACTGCGCCATACAAGAATGTTATTATTTTTATGATTACAATAAATCCTCAGAAAAAAACATGTGGTCTCTCTCTCTCTCTCTCAAATCCCCACACATAAAAAAGCGTAACAAGAAAACATACTGCAGTCTTCCTCATCTTTGTGATTTTCGCACACATTTGCCCCATTGCATCGGTCGCGAAAGAAGAAGCACTTTCTTAGATCCTCAAAATTGCCACAGCTGTAGCTTATTGGGGAACATCCAACTGAAACACACACGGTTCAAAGTATACAAGTGACTGCAAATCAGTTGAGAGATATGGTACACAGTCCCCAAGTAACAGCAAATCAGTTGAGACATGGTACACAGTACACAACAGCAAATCAGTTGAGAGACATGGTACACAGTACACAAGTAACAGCAAATCAGTGAGAGACACGTTACACAGTATACAAGTAACAGCAAATCAGCTGAGAGACGTGGGACAAAGTATACAAGTAACAGCAAATCAGTTGAGAGACACGGTACACAGTACACAGGTAACAGCAAATCAGTTGAGAGACACGGTACACAGTATACAAGTAACAGCAAATCAGTTGAGAGACACGGTACACAGTATACAAGTAACAGCAAATCAGTTGAGAGACACGGTACACAGTATACAAGTAACAGCAAATCAGTTGAGAGACATGGTACACAGTATACAAGTAACAGCAAATCAATTGAGAGACATGGGACAAAGTATGCAAGTAACAGCAAATCAGTTGAGAGACACGGTACACAGTATACAAGTAACAGCAAATCAGTTGAGAGACACGGTACACAGTATACAAGTAACAGCAAATCAGTTGAGAGACATGGTGCACCGTATACAAGTAACAGCAAATCAGTTGAGAGACGTGGGACAAAGTATGCAAGTAACAGCAAATCAGTTGAGAGACGTGGGACAAAGTATGCAAGGAACAGCAAATCAGTTGAGAGACACGGTACACAGTATACAAGTAACAGCAAATCAATTGAGAAACATGGTACACAGTATACAAGTAACAGCAAATCAGTTGAGAGACACGGTACACAGTATACAAGTAACAGCAAATCAGTTGAGAGACACGGTACACAGTATACAAGTAACAGCAAATCAGTTGAGACATGGGACAAAGTATACAAGTAACAGCAAATCAGTTGAGAGATACGGTACCCAGTATACAAGTACATGTAACAGCAAATCAGTTGAGAGACATGGGACAAAGTATACAAGTAACAGCAAATCAGTTGAGAGACATAGGACAAAGTATACAAATAACAGCATATCAGTTGAGGGACATGGGACAAAGTATAAAAAAAGCTGCAACTCAGTTAAGAGGCAGCTCTAGCTCATTAAACATCCAACTGAAACACACAATGACATATGTATGCAAAAAACTGCGAATCAGTTCAGAGCAGCTGAACAGCACTTCACACACCCTAAAATGATCACAACCTGGAAATGGCAAAAACTGAGCAGCTCTACTACACCGCCCGTGACCAGAACTCTACAGCAAATGCCTTGCTTCAGTTCTGCATGTAGCTTTCTGTTGGCTTAGTGCCAGCCCACATGTGAGACACTACCAAAACAGTACTGAATGACCTGTCAGTCCAGAAGTGTCAGACAACGAGCCCCTGAGAGGCTTCTGGTCATCCAAATCTGTGAATCCAAAAATGCCCAAAGATGGGCTTTGAAGAGGCTTTTAGTGCAGACAAGTCCCATCAAGACAATACTCTTGTCTTATGATATTGTAGTCGGAACTGACCGGAAGATTCCGGAGATTACCGAAAAGAAACAAGAGAGAGCTGCAAGATGGCGCAGATTGCCGAAGCGGAGCTGGCCGCCCGCTGGTACGTTGCGCGCTGCTCTCTCGCCGCTATAGTTTGTCTTAGTGCTTAGTTCGTATCATCGCCTGGGTGTGGTGTGGGCTCTGATGAGCGGTAGTAGCGTGGGACCTATAGTAACCGGAATAAGAAAGTAAACGGGTCTTCCAAGGCGGCAACGGACCATAAACACACTTGGAGTGACCGCTGCTAGACTGTTCTGACCGTTCGGATCTGCCGTGACTGGTAACTGAATGATAACTATCACACTGGCCAAGGGACACGAAGATAATATATATGCATACTCACAGCATCCTGCCTCGTCTGCCCCGGATAAGGGACAGTCCCACACACCGTCACATCGCTGCATTCTGTCGTAACAGGCAAAGTTGTCCTCGGATCCACAGGGACTGTACCCATGGTCTGAACAAACCTCTGCAAAAGCAAAAGGATTCACAGATGTGACCTGTTCTCGCAAAAATGGTGGACAATCCCACTTTTATCAATTCTGAAATACATTTAGAAAGATGAGAAAATACTCTTTAAATTGGCATAAGAATAGTGCTTGTACCAGGTACTCCTAAAATTGTGAATACAGCAGTCAAGTGAAGTTGGTACAGGTACTGATACAGAGTGAACAGAACACCAGCACTGTATAAATTTATGTGTGGAATGTCACAGTGTGACTTATCCACCATTTCAGGTGAACTGGTCACATACACCCTCTGTTAAAATGAGAAGCTGTAATGGTTCCCTGCAAATCCAACTTCGCACCTCAGCCATCTAAACAGACCGATGACCCCTTTGCATTCCATAACACCACCTCTGCTCACTACACACACTACACACGCTCCCCTGTGTGCAAACAAAACTCAACAACAGCAAAACCCCTGTTCAAATAAAATACCATACAGTTCCATTCTCAGCAAGAATGTTATCCCAGACCTGCCTACCCACCAAACATGACATGAGTAGTGCCAAAAACCAAACGAGTAGTTTCCTGGTCAAATGAGTAGTCCTAAAGTATCCCAACCGAAATGTGCCAGCTTGTTGCTTAAGCTACAAATCAGCTATTCTATTCTTTGGCTTGTTTGATTCGACTGGTTACAGTGTACACAACTGTACTACCATAGTATCTCAGGGTTTTTTGTTTTGTTTTGTTTTTTTAAGCCAAATTTCTTTCTACCAGGTATTTATACATCTGTTAAACTCTGAATGAGGCTAGTTCAAAAAGCTGGATCAGCGCGAGCAAAAGTTCAGATCGGATTTGATGAAACGCTAACCGCTAAATTACGTAAATTTAGGAAAAAAAAATGTGTAGTGGGGCAATTAAATGCGTAGTTGCGTTGTAAGCCCCAAATTACTTAGTTTAGTATGGTCAATGCGTAGTGTAGGCAGGTCTGTTATCCCTAAGCCATTAAACTATTGCACCCCCCCCCCCCCCCTACCACTGTGTTAACCTTCGCCGTACGCCGTGGGTAAAAAAATACCCACACCTTCATTCAAAGTTACACAACTCTGTCAATTTTCAATGCACATCCACGAAATTTCATGACTTTGTTTACAAGGTATGCGGCTATTTGCCCAGCAAAAATGGTGTTGATTTGTTGGTAAACAAAATAGTTATTCAAAAACAAACAACGTCGTATATCCCTCGCCATACGTCGTGTGGTAAAAAACTACCCATACTAACAAAGAAGACACCTTGCGCGCCGTACGTCGTGGGTAGTTTTTTACCCACACATCATGCGTGTGGAAACAAATGCCCGGCACCGGCTGAGAAATTCCAGACACGTCAGCCATTTCCTCTGCTCTCCAAGAAGACGGCCGTTCTTTGACTGATATCGCCGACAACTCTGCGTAAGTATTCTTTTTTACGCTAAGTGACCGCTTCCGTTTCCTAAGATATGATGAAAACGTATAAAAATCTTTCTTTAGAACTTTCATTTCAATCAAAGAAATAGATGACGTTCGAAAAGTGTACAATACATGCGACTGAACTGGTCAATACTGTTTCACGTGGACTGATACCAGTGACGTCGTGTGATTATCAAAATGTACTTTTTCCATCGTTATATTTGTAAATACAGTAAAACCTCTTTGTCTACGTTTATAACTTGTCAGTCGAATGCCTATTACGGAGCTCTTTCCGCTATCTGGCCAGGGCTTATCAGATCCCTCGTATTTTATGTCGCCGCTGTATATGGTGTCACTGGTTGAGTGGCTCCCCTGAAAATCGTCCCAGTCTGTTCTGTTACTGTGTTAGTTGTTATCACTGCTGTTTCTCTTGAACGGCCGTGAATGTCATTTCCTATCAGTGGGGCAAGATCCGAATGTGGAAGATGGGCCGGGGTAGCTGCAAGATATGTTTATACCCTTACTTTCCGAAGCACAATATAGAAACATGGTCAGTGAAACCATAACACACCTGCCCATCCTCCTCCCTCCCTCCGACCCTAAGCCCTCCTTCCTCCCGCACCCCTTCATCCCCCCCCCCCACACACACACACCTTTTATCCCCTGATTTCGTGTAGTTGTTATTTCCAAAAAAAAACTTGATCGATTGCCCCCTCCCCCCTTTTTCTTTATCCTACCTAAACCGAGTCACTGGTCATAATAGTCTTAGACTGATCAATCGATGTCTTCTTGTCTGTTCAGTTGTGCTTGTCAGCAAACATGGAGGACAGGCCAAATATTTTTGAAGCTCTAACAGTTGCTTCGCAAGCGCCATAACATTGCCTCCATTTGGAGAAGGTCTCTCTCTCTCTCGCCGCGAATTGCGCGGCGTTAAGCCCTAAATAACTAATTAACTAACTAACTAACTAACTCTCTCCCTCTCTCTTGTGTGAGTGTGTGGTTGGGGGGGGGGAGGGGGGATCAGGTGTGAAATCGATTAATTTTGTAATTGATGCGCTGTTGCAGGTGAAGGTGTTCTTGATTTTCTGGCACCAACGCCGTCATTCCAGGCAGATAATGGTGAAGAGGGTGAGGAATCGGGTGGTGCCGTCCTGAGAGAATTAGACGATTTTACGGATGATGACGAGCCCGATGGGCTTGGAAGTTGTTTGTATGGTAGACCTTACATAGGCACATTTGGCTGCAACTTGTTGAACCTGGTAACCATCACTCTAAAAATAAAGTGCTGAAGTTCATTCAAGGTGGCTAGATTTGCGAAATATTCTGTCACCGAATAGCTTTGGCGTGCCGCTGGTATTTCCTAAAGTTTCCCTCTATGTGTGTGTGTGTGTGTGTGTTTCTCTCTGTCTGAGACCAAGAGAGACAGAGAACTGATTTGTCCAGAACCCAGAATTTTTATTTTATTATTTTGCACAACAACAAAGTCAGGAATGTGTTAAACTTACTTACACAGTTACATAACTTCCACAAAATCAGCTCCCAGAAATGAAATCAAACATCTGTGTCATCATGTAAGTCTGTCCGCATATGGAGTGTGTGTGTGTGTGTGTGTGTGTGTGTGTGTGTGTGTGTGTGTGTGTGTGTGTCGCAAGGACAGACAGTAACAGAGACCTGTGCGTATAGTGTCACTCTCTCTCTCTCTCAACTTGAGATACGCTTGGAGTATTGACTCCAGCTGCAGGTGATATCACGGCATCAATGGACTGCTTCGCTTGAACGGTTCAGCCACGAATTAGTCTTTGTGGCTTGCGCGGCTTTAAGCCCTAAAAACTCACTCACTCACTCGCTTGAACGGTGGAAGGTATAGGTACTGCGAGTCATTTTATTCACAGAACTGTTGTTTTCTACGTATCATCAGTGAATCGTTCATATAAAAAAGCATGGGTAGTTATTTACCCACGACGTAAGGCCAGGAATAGTCGAGGAATCTGCTATATAAAAAGCATGGGTAGTTTTACACCCACGGCGTACGGACAGGTATAGTCAATGAATCTGCTATATAAAAAGCATGGGTAGTTTTTTACCCACGATGTACGGCCAGGAATAGTAGGTGAATCGCCTATTTAGAAAGCATGGGTAGTTTTTTACCCACGACGTACGCCGTGTAAGTTTTTAGGCGACGTACGGCGAAGGTTAATAAAACTGACATACAGACTTGAGTATCTCTGTGCCCTAATGACTGGAAAAAAAAAAACCAAAAAAACCCAGCATTTACCTAGCTTAAAATGCTAATTTATACATAGGAAGGAAAGAAACAGTTTCCTGGTTTTATCTCCATCCCAAAGACAAAGCTGTTTTTAAAAAAAGTCTTTAAAGAATCTTACCACTTTTGCGCTCAGTTCGGTACACCACAGAAAAGACAATCCAGCTTTCTCTGCGGGGTCTGAAGTAGGAGGCAGTGAACTTTACCAGCAGCGAGCTGCCTGACGACCTGATCTCTTGAGAACTGCTTTCCGGGGAGGGGAGAGGGCGTGCACTCTCCGTGTCCCCATCAAACAAATCAATCCGCTCATCCATGCGAAGGTCAAGGCTTGGGAAGGTGAGCAGGATATGAGACGATGGGTCAGTGATATGAATCAGCCAGGCACAGTCCTGAATGTCCTTTGTACGGTACATGGGTGCCGGGGGCATGCTGAAGTTCCCGCGTGGTCTAAATAAATGGTAGAAGCACCCTCTGGGGTACGAAGTCATTGCCGCGGTCGTGGATTGTGAAATGGGGCCTGTGACAAACAGCAGTTGATGTCAGTAAGTCAGTGTTTCCTCCATTTACTGTAGTTTTTACAAAGGATTGGACCTCACGAAAGTATATGTATACATGTATGTATTACTGGTGTACTTTTTTGGTAAACTGACCAAAATAGCAGAATGATTTCTAATCTGGGGAAATAATTGTTACAAACAGAGGCTGACAGATTATCATTGAGTTAATTACTGTTGTTTAGTTCCTGCATAGTTTGACCCGTTGCATGTGTTACTTAAGAGTTTTTGTCCCCCCAACAAGCATTAAAAGATATCAAATCTGCAACTGTACAACAACAACAACAACAACAACAACAACGTGTTTCCAATCGTGTGGATGAAAGTACTCTGGTGCAGACTGGGACTAGGGACTAGGGAGACCTGGGTTTGAATCCCGTTACAGGCCGGGAGACCTTGGTTTGTGAATCCCTGCTGAGGCAAGCGGGACTTTTCTTACCTAGGTCGATCGGCACCTAGTTCTACCCAGAGTGGGTGTGCTATAGGCCCAATAGGGTGGGTTGTTGCCACACAGCTGAGGCTCACCCACTCCATCATCCCCATCATAATGCATAATAAAAATTGCCCCAGCTTTGGAACCCTCTGTGGGTTCCACTGGCAGGAACACCACAGGAACTGGAAAAGAGTTGGGGTGAAAAAAAAAAAGGAAAAAAAAAGAGAGAAAGAATGACAGAAGAAAAAAACAAAATATCATCCAACGAAACTGCGCTTTCACGACTGAAGATAACTCACTTGTAGAAAATGCATAGGAGGCATTGAAGATGATCCTCTCTGAGGGAAAGTAACTGCCCAAAATGTAGGTAGGGGCATGAAACTTAATGAGCAGAGTGCTGCCAGATGACCGCAAGGGCTCGGCCTCGGCCTCATCTTTTCCATCATGGCCAAACGAAAAGATGCGGGGCCAGGATGATGATGGTCCGTCAAAGACCTCCACGGTCGCTCCTGAAGGGACGCTGACATCATAAAAGGCAAGGACTATGTGCACATTGTCTTCACCCGTCTCAATGAGCCAACTGCAATCTTGGATGTGAGACTGGCCAAACCATGGATCAGGCGGCATGGTAAAGCTTCCCCGAGGCTCCCTAAGCACGTGATGGCATCTGGAGTTGAGGGAGTTAGCAGTGGTAGTGGTAGTGGTGGATGTCGTCGGGTATGAGTTATGTCCTAAAGAACAAAAGACAGAAAGCGGGCAACCCTGTTACTGTAGGTCAAAGTTACTCGCTTACTGTAATAATAAAATATCTTAAGCAGTAAAACAAAACACAGGGCTGAAAATGGTCCATGATCCACGAGGAGGTAAAGTATGTAGCGTGCAACGCCATGAGCGTGCGTCTGCTGTAATGCTCGGGTTAACCCTAAACCCTAACCCCTCTTGGGGGCATGCTCCCCCTGATTCTTTTTAAGACTAAAATCTGTGCTTCAGGGGAGGAAATACACTTTTTTGGGGAGGAACTTCTGTAGCCAAAGGCAGAAATTCGCCAAAAGGTGGAAGATTTTAAGCCCTGTGAACACACACACACACACACACACACACACACACGCGCACACACACACACACACACGCACACGCACACACACACACACGACACATCCACAAGCGCCACAAAACAACCGACAGCTCAGCTTTTCAGAAAGGCCATCGCAAGCTTTTCCAACCTCTCTGTAGCAAAGCTCAAAATTAAAGTCCAACAGTCAACCCCTTTTCACTGTTTTTAAAAGGATTTTATGAAGCTTAAATTCCCAGTGGGGTCTAACACCCCATGTGGGTGAAATTTCCAACATGGCCGAGCAGGCGCATTCACCAATGTGCCCGCTGTAGTTAGCCAAGCTGCGCATCAGAAATAGTGGTGCAGTGACGCAACAACTGTGGGTAGCACTGCCTGTCTTCAACATGATACGACTGCCAAACTTAAGACAGACAACGAATCACAACCAAAAAATTTTCCCACAATTTAAAAAAAAAATTTCTCATAAAAGATGATCACTTTCCTTGAGTTTCTGTGATCCAAAGTGAATTTTCCAACCGGCATTTGTCATAGGCTTACCTCTGTAAACAGCAGTGAAGTGTACCCCACTACTCCTTGCTAAGACAGACGATTTGAACTTGACCAGCATGTAATTTGAGGACGACCTGATCCCCACAGGTGCAGTAGTCATGAAGACGCCAAGGAGACGTGTATCAGCCGAGTAGCCATCAAACACCTTGATCATCTCCCCGAGCTTAAGATTGAAGACAGGGAAGTCGAGGGTGATGTGAGAGGAGGGGTCAGGGTCGTGGATCAGCCAGGCACAGTCGACAATGTCCGCAGCACGATGCAGGGGCCCCGGCGGCATGCTGAAGTTGCCTTGGCTCCCTTCTAGACGGTGAAAGCACCCTGGTAGTGGTGGTGGGATTGTGGTGGCAGGGTAAAAACCTGAAACACAATTGATTTCATGAATCCTGGCTGCTGCGGTTGAAAAGTATTGGTCATACTGCAAGGTTATCCTGGTTTCAGCACGTGCGCACACACACACATCCCTGCATGCTTGCATATCAGTGCACACACACACACACACACACACACACACACACACACACACACACACACAACACAAAACACACACACATCCCTGCATGCTTGCATATGAGTGCGCACACACACACACACACACACACACACACACACACACACACACACACACACACACACACACAATCAATCAATCTCAAGCTGAATGAGTTAGGCTGGCTCCATATCCTGAATTCCTCATTGAAATCTGATGGCAAAGATTTTCAAAATGCTTGCAAGGGTTGGAGGCAGTGGTGTAAAAACATAATACATAACACAGTAACCAGAGCTTTGAATGGGCCATGATCCAAAAAGAGGAAAAGTGTGTAGCGTTTAGTGACACAGTGGCAAAGCCACGGGCACGTGTCTGCAAAGCATTTGCGTTAAATGCTATGGATCTCTGGGGTCCTGCTCCCCCCAGGCCTTAAAAAAAAAAAAAAAATTTATAAATAAAAAGACTATAATCTGTGCAAGTTGGCGTTTTTCAGTATAAACTTAAATGTTTCAGAAGAGGAAACAGTTTATTTCGGAGGCAAATTTACAGAATGAGGCTAAAATCTGTGCAGTATGGTGCCGTTTGGAATGATTTTATGTGCTTCAGAGGAGGAAACACACTTTCTGAGGGGAGGAAATTTTTGTTTGCCAAAGGTGAAAATCTGCCAAAAGGTGAAAGATTACCAGTAACTAAATACAGTATTACCCATGGACTACAAAGGAAATATTCAGGAAAAGGTAAAACACAACACCATTCTTTTTCCTGCTCAAGATAACTACATGCACATATTCTTCCAAAGAATCACAATCATGATACGTGTACATCAGAAGTTGTATAGTTGTCAAGCAATCTATGTCAGAGTAACTGTCAGTCTGTTTACAGTCGAAATTCCATAAGCAAAACACAAAATTTAAAAAGAAAATACTAACGCAGATAGGTATTCTAGGGAAAGTTTACCATTTTCCTTTGTGCAGAGTGGCGACTCATCACTAAAATCCCCACATTCGTTCTGTCCATTGCGACACCATTGGCGGAAGATGCACTTCCCATTATCGCACTGGAACTGATCAGCTGGGCATTCTATTGCAGGCTCAGGACCTGAGTAGAAAGCGAAGAAATGATGACCAGCTGTTTTGTCACTGGTTGCTTTATGAAGATCTATTTATCAAAAGCAAGATACAAACAGTGTGTTTTCAGGAACTTGACTGTGCCCTGTAAAGCCAGTATGAAATGGAGTTCACTACAGTGTGCTTTTGGACACTAACAAGACACATCGCCACCGTGACTGGTCGTCTGGCTGGATGTTGTTATCTTCTGGTTGAACTTTAAGGACTTCATGGTCAAACTACAGTCAAACCTGCTAAGACGGTCACCTCCATAAGCCATGCCACTGCCCAAACCGGTCGCTCCAAAGGACCTCCCAGCTTTTCCCCTCTATATTTACACAGTAAAAGACGGTCACCTGTCTAACGCAGTGTTGCAACTCGCAATGGCAGTCCCAACCAGCATATCACCCTGTACAACAAATGTTCACTTGGTGGTACATGTACATGTATTTTGGCCTATGTGGTTGTTTTCTCAACGAGTCTCTGCGGTGACAGATCTGCTGTTTGTTTGCCAATCCACACTTGACAGAGATTGGCCGTGGCAGTCAGTGACATGTGCCTCCCCTGCTGCCAAGGTTTTTTTTTTTTTTTTTTTTTTTGGGGGGGGGGGGGGGGGGGGCAGGGGGTTATAGGCGTGTCTGTTTGATGCAACTGATGTCAATAGGCAGCAAATCAGTTGGTGTGACTCTGTGGTTGTAGTGTCCTCTGTTTTCACACTTTTGGGTCTCCTAGTTTAATGTCCCCAACACAATCCTAGACAGGTATGATGGTGACTACATACAGTGTCTGCTGCCTTGCATATGACCTAATCCCCTTTTCGCTGTCGCCAGAGGGCAATCTTATACAGGTTTGACCGTAACTGAAACATCTCAATGAACCTGAGATACCGACAGTTTTCAGTACCAGTCTGGAAGTCAGGAATTACTCATCAATAAACTCAGAGACAATACACGGGATACATCAGCCACACAGCTAGCAGAACCAGCAACCAAAAGATGACATTACTGTAATTATTTAATAGCAATAATGCCAGTTATGATAGATAGTAATGATAATACATACATGTATGTGACAGACTATCTCAGTATCTGCACATACATATAGAAGCACATAACATGGCATCTGCTCTGGATACTTAACAGGTTGGTTAGTTAGTTATTTAGGGTCTAACGCCATGTAAGCAACAAAGACTATTTCACAGCTATACTTAACAGGTGCAAAATACAGAATATCTACAGATGACAAACAATGATGATGACACACACATCTCCACACGTCACAAATTCTCAAAATCGGGGTCAAATGGCTGGAATAAAAGATCTACAGTCATAAAACCATGATTCTCAAATCGAACGCAGAAGAAGAAGAGAAATAAAACCATGAGATTACCTATGATGTACCGTAGACGAAAGCCTTGTCCGTTGGGCCTTGGTCCACTTTTGAAGTTGATCCACACAAAGTCGTGAAGCGAGTCAAAACGTTTGATGTACGGTTCTGTGCTGGCACCACAGATTGTGCGCTCTGGTTTTGGCCCGATCATCACGTAATTCTCTGTGCAGTCACTACCGTCAGCGTATCCTCCTTCAGTGGGAAGGCTCAAATGAGCAAAGCTGGAAAAAAGTACAGAGCAAACATTTTTCATCATTCCTTTGGGAAAACAAAATTATTAAAGGCGCTATTGCTACCATTACTGCGGCATTAGTTTTACAGGTACTAGGTTTTACACAGGGAGACTGCTGTTTTAGAACAGTTGCTCTTGTGAGCGTGACTGCGCTCTTAGCCTATCTTAAAGATTTGTAGAGCTCTTAATGCAACACACTGATGTTTGATAGCCCCACAAACAAACTCAGCTCCCCATTTCCCTTGTCGGCTGCTCAAACTCAGGGAACAATGAGGCTGAGTGTGGTCACCAAACTGTCACTGGCTACCGCATTTTGGCTTCAATCAGATAACGTAAGCCTGTCTCAGTGTCTGTGTATGTGTTTGTAATATGGTCAAGAGTACAGAGGTGAGTCGACTGCTCAAAATGGCTACCCATTCACATGAATGATGCTACAAACTTGTTTAAAAAGCATGCACAGTTGTCTCCTTTGGCTCACTTGTTCAGTATAAATCAGAGTTTCAGTGAGAATTGGATGTGGTACATTTACTTCTTGTGTTTAAAACTCTGGGTTTTTGGCGAAAAATCGGTGATTGCAGTGGAAGAAAAACGTGACAGAAAGTACTTGCGATCGCTGAAGTGTTATTTTGAGAAACATGGAGAACGGTCAGTGAACCCATTTGCTGTCTCCAAATGCTCAAAACTGCCTTTATTTCAGTCGGCATACTGGCAGGTGTCAAATATTTTCCGTTTTTTAGAAAAATGACTGAAAATGTAGGCACGTTTGGACATAACGTCGTCGTAAACTTCCGATGATCAACATCGACCACCGAGGTCGAACGTACTTTTGTCCTGCGAAATACCTAACTTGCATAATCTCAACATCGTTTTTTCACTCTTTATTTTTCATGGAAGAACACCGATATATCTCGTGTTGTTGAAAAGAAACTTCGTGTTGATTTCGAAGACCCGACGGCGTGTTAATTTTACTGTTATGTTCACGCGAGAAAAAATCGATCGCTACACTCGGGTATGAGATAAATTCAACCAGCGGCCGTTTCAAACACAAGCTGGAAGCATGATTTCTTTGAGCCGATGACTTTGATTACCGTCACTGGAGGAGGCAGCCGATAATCCCGAGGGTAAGTTTTAGTGTTAAGTGTTATCTTCAGACAAATCTAGTCAACTCGGCAGCAAAAAGTGAATAAACACAAAGAGTCTGTGTTCTTGTGCATTTTGGAATACTGCTGACAACAGCGGTAATGGTAAACTCGATGTTAGTATGGTGATTGGTATCACCAACACGTGGATGTTAATCCTTGTCGTGATTCTAATCGATACAGCCGTGGAGACATTTGTGGTTTAGGTTGTAAACGTTATGTTCATGACTCTGTTACAAAAGTTGTGTATTCAGCAACAAACAATGAATGCCTTAGGTATTTTTGGGTGGAAAGCTACTCGGAAAAAGATCCTTTACGGGGAGTAAAGCTTTCTTATGTAAAATTTCAGATGTCTCTGGTTTGAACACAACTTTACTCACAAACGAAGGTCGTCAGCATTATGTTCAAACTCATACGACGACAAGTCTAGCACCAAACAAAAATAAAATATCCTGCTAAACATCTTTGGGATAATTTTTCTCCCTGGAGTCTTGAAAATTTCCATTCAAACACATTTTTGTGTGTTCATCTGTTTGTTTATTGAAGTTAACTTTACACACCGTACCCAGATTCATGCAGTTGTTATATTATGTACAAACAACAACTTGGGCATTCCTTCATTTTTTTAATGGCAAGAAATAGAGGACAGCGAAATTATGTGTTTTTATTCATGACTGTGTTTTTTTTTCCAGGATCACACCAATAGAAAATGTGCAGGAGCTGTTTGTGTTTGAACACAACTTTATACACAGACAGTGGGTTTCAAGTTATGTTCAGTCAAAGGTTACATTTTTTTCCTTTGCTGTACTGAAAAATATGTATTCAGTATTTCCTATGCTGTGAGCCCCTTTTTGATTATAGCAGTTTGTATACATCATCCCTGTGTGTGTTTGAGTGAAAGCTGTTGCATGAGTGTTTGTCAAGTTAAGTTCCAGCAACTTGATAATGACAGTTATCAGTTTTATTATGCTTTTAAATCATATTTTTGTGAAGAGAATGTGTACCTTCGATTAAAGCACACTTCCTGGTAATACATTGTTTTGTTCCGTTTCCTCTTGTTTGATTTTGACAGTCTCAAATGAGTCTGTCACAGTGTAATGTTATGTTCGAAGTTGTGTAAAGTTACATTCATGTAGCTTGAGATAGCAATTATCTATGGGATTAAGCTTAAAATCATACTTTGAGGGGGTTAAAGAGTACCTCCCATTGAACCACACCTACTACAACTGATATGTTTTGTTCTTTTTCCTTCTGGTTGACTTTAGCTATCTGAAATTTGTCTGTCACAGTGTAATGTTGTGTTCAAGTGTGTCAAGTTATGTTCAGACAGCTGGATATGGTAATAATTCATGTGTTAAATCTGTTAGATACATCTTTGTGTGAGTACGGTGTACTTACCATAAAAACAAAGTCACTGGTAATGTATTTTTTGTACCTTTTCCTTCTGTGTGACTTTAAAAGTTTGAAATAAGTCTGTCACGTCGTAATGTTATGTTTAAGCATGCTCAGTTCTTTCTTTGATCACTATATTCAGGGACACAGTGAAGTAGCAACTGTTATTTTTGTTTTTGCATGTATTTCAAGGGTCAGTCTTTAATTTTACTGGGAAACAATAATAACTGGAATAAAATGTTTAGCTTTTTAAAGGGTTTTATTGACATGTTCCGTCAAGCAGAAAACCAGAAACATTTGAATCCATTTCTGTTCACGTATCATTTATTTTTGTTCATGTATTGCATTGCATTATTATTGAGTAACCCAAGCAATGTTCTTAAGAAGTTTTTTTGACCAAACAGTATCAGTACTCTGTCATAATGGTGCTCATTTCAGTTTAACTTGCCACTTGACGTAAAGTTATGTTCACACCACTTTTTCATTGCATTTCTTTGCATCTGGTGAGTCTTTCCTTCTCTTTTGTGATATTGCTGAAGGTTAAGCCTTCAAAATAAAAACACAACATGCAAACAACATCACTGGTTTGTTTTTACCTTGAAATATCAAGTCTGCAAAATTGTGACAGTGTTTAATGTTATGTACAAACTCACAACTTATTTCTTCAAATACGGCCAATCGACAACTTGTATGAGAAAATCAGATATGGTGAAGATTGCTCATGACAAGACACACCAAATTCATATAAAATAGTTTGCTTATGACTTTGCTGAAAACTGGGTACTCATGTCACACTCACTCGACTCAACTCTGTACTCTTGACCATATGCGTCTTAGTTTTGTGATGCTAAACACCACCAAAAAGCTCAGAATTATCTGTAAGCCTAAAATAAACAATCTGAAAATTGGGGCTATGAAAATGCTCATTTTCATACCATGATTACCAAAACATGTCCTAGCTAAACCAACTGTTTGGGAACAGTTGCACTTGTGAGAGCATCTGTATAGTGAAAATGGTCTTATCATAATGATCTAAATAGAACTCAGCACGCAATACACAGCTACATGCAGTGTCAGCAAAAATTAAAATTCTTATGCTCATCACTAACTGACTGATCACATTTTGCATAGCATTCTGCTGGTTCAGTGCCAGCCTGTAAGATGCTGTCACTATGCAGGTGGTGTGATGCAAGACACCACCAAAACAGCTCAGAACAATCTGTGTGCTTGAGTGTTTTGGAAGATGTGCCTTTAAGGTTATTACCAGGTGAACTGACCTTATTGTGATAACAGAGCCAGGCTGATTTTTGATATACCACAGCTTGCAGGAGTTGGCGGGAAACGTATGTGGGTAATTCTCACTTTGTATCTCTCCCTCATTGTTGTGCAGTTGAACACTGGAACCACAATCTAAGACAGACAACAGAAGTTAAACATGCATACAACCACACCTGCCTTTAAAGTAATAAAACTAAAGAACATATTGTATCGATGTTGTGACAGAATTTCTGCATACCTGAATTTTGATAACAGCAAAAAGAGGACAATGCATGTTATCCTGAGCTACTCTCAAGATGCCATTATGCAAAACTTCCATGACAATGTCATTATTGTCTTAAAATTACACTTTCGCCTTTGATTCATTTGAAAGCAGCAAGACTGTAAAATAGTTGAAGACATACATATCAAACAATGCAGGTTAAATTAATGATAAACACATTTCCTCCAAATATGGTGTGTGGCTGTCCATTACGAGGCAATTGAAAACATAATCACACATAATCCTCTCATCCAAGGGAATATGGCCCTGGTGTCCTGCCATGTAACAGCAACAACAACAAAAACAACACAAGCAAACTTATGAAAAAACAACAACAACAAACAAGAAAACACTGACCTCCAGCAAGTGCTCCAGGAACTGCTGACAGAGCTAGCAGAAACACTGCAGTGGTCATGTCTGGAAAACACAAACATAATGCAATACATAGTTCTTTTCAGTATACATGTCACTTGTAGCAATGTAAGCGACACAAAATAAGTAAGCAAAGCAAAAAAGAAACAACAAATCTTGAAGTTCGAAACCGGATGTCAGTGTAACTGTAAACAGCAGGCTGTCACATAACATCTAGTAAAAAAAAAAAAAAAAAAACCTGAAAAACACAAGTTTGAAAAGATTAACGCAATCTAAGAGTGAGAAGAAATCTACATCTTTGTTGTTTGCCAAAAATTAACTAGAAGCGACAAACTGTGTATAAAACATTTGCCAGCAGTACATTGAAAATGATACGGAAGAAATAAAACAGTCACGATCCGTCCTAAGGAGGTCAACCATTATTTACAACACATGACACTGTCATCGAACAACTTACTGTTCGCTCTGAAGCTACAATCTCGAGTTTCAAACCTGTGTGTACGTACCCATGGTGTTCATTACTTCAAAAAATTATAAAGGATGTGAAAAGAATGCTGCCAGCCTATCACGGAGATGCCAGGTTTTCGTTTCTGACGGATCTCTTTCTTTTCCCATCTCTACTGTCACCCACATCCTGCTAGGCAGCCATGACGACTCTGTCAGTCAGAGTTACCGCCCTTGGATGACACCGCCTTCGACGTCAATACCTGACTGGCTACCCTATGCGCCTTCGTGAACTCCACCACTAATATAAGTGAGTGCCCCGGGTCTACACGGCTTAAAGGCCGCGGGCATTTGGGAAAGATTTGTGTGATTCAGTGTGCGGTAGACGCTAGTAACGACCAGCAAGAGCCTCATATCAAATTAATTTGACTGGCAAAGGGCCCTTCAACAGAAGCCGCAGCCGCCGGCCGGGTTCGGCGGCACTAACTGATTTGCCCTACTGAGTACCCCACTGAATACGTAGGTGGGTGGGTGGGTGGACTGGTGGGTGTTTGGGAGTTTAACGTCCTTTTCCACCACGTATGGGTGATATCAAAGACGGGGCAACGAGAGAAAGGCCAGCACAACTATCTGGACCCAGTCGGGATTTCAGTTCGACTGAACCGGCCGCTTCAGTGACGCGGCCGTCTCAGTGAGCCAGGCCTAGTCCAACGCTCTACCATTCGGCTATCCCGGCTCCCCGCAACATAGGTACGTGGTCGTACACTGTGACCAGCGGTGGTGTGGAAAACTTTTTATCAAATGCGCTGAATCCAGTGCCGACTGAGAATCAGTCACATGACTTGGCCGGCCGGGTCACAGTATCATTGCATCTGAGATCATTGTGGTGACTCGCGGGCCGTCACCTACTGAATGGTCTGCTCTGACAGGCTCAGTCCGTCGCCGGGATGGAACCCGCACAACGCGGACTCGGATGCATTTACTCACTCCGAGTCCGAGTCAGTACTGACGCTGTACTTGTACATTGACTTATTATGCCGGAACAAGTTATTTGGTTGCGGCCGCCGGGACTGAGCCTGGGCGACTCAGTGATTGGTTGTTATTCAGTCTTATCATGTCAGCTTTTTCGACGGAGTCCCGGCCAGTCCGTTAAAAAATGGACCCGCGTACGGGCTCAAAGAAAGTATTTCGCTGATATTAGAAGCCACTGACGGACAAAAAAAAAACAACAAAACCTCACGTTGAACCAAAACGCTCGCAATGGCCAAGTGAAACATCCTCAGTTCTGTCGGCTTAGTGGCCGCCGGTAAACTGACAACCTCAGTCAGAGCTTTGCCGGACGGAAAGCGGCAGGTCAAGTTTCCATCTCAGCGGCACACAGAGGTTTTAAAGCTGAAAGTGGTCCGCCGGCCGGATGACTGCTGCCCATTCAGTCAGTTTAAGCAGGGACATACATAGATGTAAGTCCCTGGTTTAAGGTTGAAAGTGCCCCGGAGTCAAACGAGCCGGGGAGTCGGCCCGGCATCACCCCGGCAAAATCGGCCGTCAATACTGAAATCAGTTTTTAAAAAAATCCCCCCCCTAAACACACACACACACACACACACACACACACACCACCACCACCACCACCACCACCCACCACCACCACCAACAACCACCAAACCCAGGTTCGAAAACCGGCTCAGACTCGGTCTGAGACTGAGACCGCGGCACGACTGATCACTGATCAGTGTTGGGTCGACATGACCCAAACGTTCCTAATCTTTTGTCTCAGTTTATTTCTTTTCTTGTTTTAATATAATTTTTACAGAGCATGTTTGTTGGAGCAGATGGGGTTTTTTGTGCTTCGGCAGCGATAAACTTGAGCGAATACTGACTGACCCAGTCAAGTTTAAACTCAATGAGAAACTTGAAGCCGGTAACACATACTGAAATTCCGACGGCTAGACTCGGACTACAAGGAACCGTGTATGACT
The DNA here is from genome assembly GCA_018292915.2 of Batillaria attramentaria. NCBI lineage: Eukaryota > Metazoa > Mollusca > Gastropoda > Batillariidae > Batillaria > Batillaria attramentaria. The sequence goes on along the minus strand of JACVVK020000115.1, from coordinate 733,066 downwards.
GATTATGGCCCCTTAAGTCACCGTCTGATGTCACCATCACAATGAAAGACATTGAAATCTGGCGTGACATGGTCGTTCTGATTTTTTGTTAGTTTGTCCGTTCGTTTTAACGAGCACACGAAAGTTTACCGGGTACAGTCGTGAATGAACTAAGTTCCCTTTAGCTGGTGGAACGACTGGCGGCGGTTGTCCAGTGCAGCCGGGTAGGAAATGGAACTCATTTTTACAGCTAAACATTTCAGTGCAATGGTGATCATGACATACATTGTCTGCTTTAGCACCCCCTCCCCTTGTCTTGCTAACTCTTAGGGTCATGACTGAGTCTCAGCCGACAAGACTGCAAACAAGCTCTACTCGTACACGGCGGGTGTTCAGTAAAGATGGTGGGCAGTTTTTTGCGATGTTACTTCGATTCCATAGTTGAGTTCACGACAATTGCGCACAGGCGGGGGGAGGAGCCCGGATAGCCGAATGGCCCGGGTAAAGCGTTGGACTCTCAATGCTCGGGTCAGTCGTGAGTTCGGCTGGGGCCAAATATTTGTGCTGGCCTTTTTCTCGTTGTCCCGTCTTTCATATCACCCGTATGTGGTGGAAAAGGACGTTAAGCTCCCAAACACCCACCCACCCACCCGCTCACAGATGGAGCCACATATCTGAAATATGAACATGCACTGACACCTCTTTATATTGTCAGTCCGAACGTTTCAAGTCGTTTCCTGATAGAAACGGTCGCTTTCTTTCACACCGACACCGGCTGAAACCGAAACCCATAGTAAACATACTCATAGGACTTCGTAGGACTTCGTGAGGAAGACTTCGCTGCGCAGCGTTACCGGCCCATTTACATGTAAAGTAGGCACGTTAAGGGGTGCCATTAGCTCAGTAATCGCACCGTGGTCAGTCAGTTAGCCGCTCGCGGCCTCTACCGTGTTAACCTACTCAGTATACATGTAAATGGCTTACGACGCTCAGCGAAGTCCTCCTTACGAAGTCCTGCTAAACATTTCTAGTAGCACCGTGTTTTCCATTAAAATACTGACATCCTTCATGGGTTTCGATTTGTCAGTCGGCGTGAAAGAAAGGAACCGTTCATCAGTTTCCTAATACAGGCGCGTGCATGCTAAGTTATATTCAGTATTTCAGACGTTATATAACTTCACTTTAGAACAACCCACGTTGCCTAAACGTTTGAATAGAAGTTGCACACTTGATTCCCCGCCATTTGGACTAACCACCCTATATGCTATCTGGGCAGACAATCCGTGTCAGTGCGGCTTCATTGACCCTGTCGTGGGAACTGGCATATGGTACATGTTCTTCTTCTGTCTGTTGAGACGAGTGTATGTCTGAATGGGACGAATTGTGGGAGGGAACGTTGTATTTTTTCCTCTTTGCCGGTGGTTTTAAGTATGGCGGCATTCAGTTCACAGGCACAGACGGTCAGTGCCAGGAAGTCAGTCGGTGAAACTGAATGGAACCTGACAGGATGGGCCAGCTTTTTTTTTTTTTTTTTTCTCACTAAGTCGACTGGCACATCGGCACAACACTGTTCCTCCCTCTCCTCCTTACTCGTCGCAACAATCATCACACACACACACACACACACACACACACACACACACACACACACACACACACACACACACACACACACACACACACACACGCGCGCGCGCGCGCGCACGCACACCGTCACACACACACACGATTGACACCACTCCCAGAAAATAGGCCTTCCAAAACAGTCGCAATTACATGGATAGGGATACCACCCAATTTCCGGTGAGAGGTCACTCCGTCTAAATACGGCAACGTATGTGTAACGTCTGCTATAGTGTGTTTTTAACATCCATCATTGAACGGGTTTCACTTCACTCCGGGGGTGGAGGGGGGGGGGGGTCAACGCTTTATATAAACTGAGTACTGAACACAGCGTTTTCTGTCATCAGTAACATTTTCGCCGATTTCTTCCGGTGAAAAAGGCGTTTGTCCTCAGAGAAAGGCGATCAGTTATAACAAAACAAACAAGCACTAACCAACAATAAGCAGACGCTGTCAAAACGATGCACTACACTTCTTTGTGGTGTCCCCTTAGTAGCATATCAGCCATTCACAATGGGAGGATGGGTGGGTGTCTGGGAGTTTAACGTCCTTCTCCACCATGTACGAGTGACATCAAAGACGGGGCAACGAGAAAAAAAGGCCATCACAAATATCTGGCCTCAGCCGGCCGGGATTTGAACTCACGACGCGAGCATTGAAAGTCCAACGCTCTACCATTCGGCTATACCGGCTAAAAAGAAAGGACACTGAGACAAAACAAGAAACCAGCCAATCAAAAAACGTCAGGCTATTTATTTCCCCTCTGGGATCTGAATTCCAAACCCTTGTCAGCCTGAAAAGAAAAACGACGTTGCTTATGTAACACATTTTTGTGTACCATAGAATTCAGATTAGCCATGATCATGCCAACAGGACTCTACGAAGAAAGGGGAGACCATCAGAACAAACGACTGAACAAAACCGCGAAAATATCGTAAAATTAAAACCTTCATGTTCCGACGTTTGTGAGGTTCTGATCTGGGTTGTCCGTTACTTACTGCACACTAAAATGAAGCTACTCTCCACGTTTGAAATTCACTTTTGACAACGATTCTCTCCGGGTACTCCGGCTCCCCCCCCCCCCCCCCCCTATGCTTTGGAAATGTTCAGCCCACAAATGAAAATAAATGCAATATTAAATTCCGAAACTTAAACAGCTGAGCTGACCCTTCGAACCACGTGATTGTTATGCCACGGTGTTCATGTCGAATGTGTGAGAGAATGCATGTGATTCACGTGAGCGTGCGCGTTGGGTTCAGTTCGCGGCGCTTTGAGCCGATTCAAGAAATTGGGTAAAGCGCCTGTGCAATACTCAGAAAGAAAGATTGAAAGGAAAACTGATTTCAATTGAAGGTTGAAAGCAACTTGGTGTGCGTACGGCAGGTTTGCCTGGTGATTATTGTTTCAATATGTTGAAGGGGCAGGTGCTTGGTGGTTGGGAGTTTAACGTTCTTTTTCGCCACGTATTCAATCAGCTGAAGCGTATACGAACGCACTCATTGGCTTAAATCGGTTGAATGGCGCTGATGTGCACACACACACACACACACACACACACACACACACACACACACACACACACACACACACACACGCACGCACGCACACACACACACACACACACACACACACACACACACACACACACACACACAACGGTTTTTGTATGTTATCGTAAATAACCTACAACACCAAAGGTAACGTAAGTTTCTTTCTCTGGAACTCGGAGTACACGCACACACATACACATGCAGGTGTTCAGTACAACTGCGACATAAATAGCACACCAGTCGAGATCAGCCAAAAAATAGCACTTGACAGCAACTCAGTGTTTTATCACTGGTTTGATCCAAGGCCAGCCACTACTGATCAATGGATGTATCCCCAAATGCACCGATGCAGCATTAATTTTGTACCGTTGCACTGGTTAGCCGGGTCATATGAGGTCATCAGGTGGAACTCGCAGACATTGCGTTCATGCCCTCCGTGACCTCAAAAAACAGACGTGATCAACGTAACATTGGAGAGTACTGATCGTAGTTTGCACCAGTTGACTTTTGGAATGGGGATTCTTCTACTCGGCATGCACCGGCTGACGTTTTGACCCTCAAAATCAGACGGTCCCTGAGTATTTCTTTTTTGTTGTTCATATTCGGGTTGTACACACGCAGTGTACACTTAAAAAAATTGTCTCTTTTGGGAAATTCGGGCTGCTTCCACCGGGTGAAGCTCGTCTTCGCGGGGCAGCGCCACCCAATGCCTATCCTATTTTTCAATTTTGCTGGGGGGACGAAAGCCGGATAACCTGGACTGAGGAGGGTGGGTGGGTGTTTAGGGGTTTAACGTCCTTTTCCACCACATAGGGTGATATCAAAGACGGGGCAACGATGAAAAAGCCAGCACAATATTTGGCCCCAGCCGGGATCGAACTCACGCCCCGAGCATTAGAAGTCCAACGCTCTACCATTCGACCACCCCGGCTCCCACCCGGACTGAGGAAACCCTCGATGAACAGCCAGGTAGCCAGGACAAACCGGTATCGCATATCTGATCATCTGGCAACACTATATACCGTATGTCATTTACGGATAAAAGCTTTGTTCTGAGTACAAATAAAAAGAACAATTCGAATGCTTAAAGATGCAAATATTGTTGACTTTTTTTCTCTTTTTTAAAACAAACTGTTGGAGCTACTCCATGAAGATATGCCTACCACCTTTGATTTTGTGTACGTAAATAGTAAGGCTGGAGATTGTTTTGTTCTAATTTGAACGGCTGTGTTTAGAGTAATTGTCAGTAAGTCCTAAAGTCTGTTTACGTTGCATTTATTTATTTATTTTGGAGTAAGAAAAATTTGATTTTTTCCCCCCGTTAGTAGATTTTTATGAACTTTTTTTTTTCAAGTACGTAAACCAGTTCTATATCACAAATGATTTTCCTTTCTTTTGTGATGTAAATGCGCTGTTTTTGTAATGTAACAGCACTGTCTTTGTGATGTAACAGCGCTGTTTTGTGATGTAACAGCAGTGTCTTTGTGATGTAAACGCACTTTAACTTCTCCTGACACATACATAACACTAGTTTATCGTGTCTCTTCACGAGTAGGACATTTTCGTAACAGAGGACTGTTACTAAACTGAAGGAAATTCGTTTTATAATATTAGCATGAATGTCTGTTGACAATGCAAATGTTATTGCGCCACTGAAAGAGACTTGTCTTGTAGTATGTGCATAGTCATGATTTGTGACAATTCAGTGCCGCAGAAACTATACAGGCACAACTCTTGTGCAACTCTATATCGAAATGCGTTTTAGCCACTTTTTAAATCGCTGATGTTATATACAAAGAAGGAAACGTAAACAACCGATTCTAATGAAATTACAAAGTACAATTTCAAGGTCTACACAATGCCTATGTTTTGCGGTAACAACAACAGCCAAACACGGAACGGAAAGGATAGACTACGAGACTGACGACATAAACGTGAACAAAATGAAACATTGGTTCTTCTGAAGTTCACCATGAATTTTACCGGGTATAATGGTGAACTTAAGTTAGTGCAGTCAACCTCCCAAACAGAAGTTTTTGTTTTGGTGTTTCAACAACAACAGACGCCCTATGTCTTCATTTTTAGAAGCGTGCACTAGAAGACATCGCAGGTTGTCCGCAATCATGCACGTTAGCGTGGGCGATTTTTTTCCCTATGTGTGTGTGTGTGTGTGTGTGTGTGTGTGTGTGTGTGTGTGTGTGTGTGTGTGTGTGTGTGTGCACGGCGTGTGTGAACGTGTACATATGTGCGTACGCTTGTGGGGGTTCATGTAAGGAGGTGTCCGAGCAGCTAAGTTAGGTTTTCTTCAAGACGGTTCTGTGTACCTGTTGTTGCTCGAGTCTTATCTCCTGAGGACAGCCACTCGGTTGGTCACATGACAGTCACCTAAGACATCACGTCTATATAAATGTGCCTTAGGAACCGTTATCAGGAAGGAACTGTGTCGCCTTGTTTGTTGTCCAGCTGCTGCTGTCTGGGGAGGGGTCTCTTCCTCTGGGACTTTCATTCACTTTTCGTCGCCGTGGATTCGAACTTCGTGTGCTGTGTGTGTGTGGTTGACAAACAGATCAAGAGTGTGTGCACGTGATACCCGTCGCCATGTTGTGGCGTTCATTATTGACTCTGGCACTTGTGTGTGCCTGTCAGCTGACAAGAATTCATGGACAAAGTGAGCTGTTTCAAGTGTTTTTGTTATTGAATTGTCAGTCCTGCAGAGCTACTCACTCATGTAATGTTAAAATGCTAAAACTAAACTGAGACTTTCGACCATTGCATCACTTCCGGTCGTTTGCAAGATGGCTCGGGTATTAAATTTTGTGACATGCAGTCACTGGCGACAGTGTGCGCATGGTACTGTATGACAGTATTAGTCGTAAAACAAGTCGACAGTGACCATTTCAGCGCTACCTATGTATCTATATTAAACTAGAAACTGCGTGTGAATAATTACTATAAAGCGCTTTTCTCTTCTACAATTAATGTTTTGTTTTAAATTATCAGTTAATTTAGCAAATTGTCTCTTTACCTTACCTGTATTTTGTGACCAGTGTCCAGCAGTGTCACTGTTTTGCCTATTTGGGCTGTTTATTTCCGTCGCCACACAGAACAAATGGAGTTCCCACCCCGTTGTAAGAGAGTTATGTTCCACTGTACTGCTAGATAGATATTTTCATCTGACAAGAATAGAAACATGGTAATACATAGCCCCCCGCATCACCTAATAATAATATAATTAAAGACAGTCTTTTTATTTTTTAACTGAAGAGAGCTCGTTTAAGCTTCAGGTATCGTCGAGAAAATAAAACAAAACTGAAACGCTGTACGGGGTCGTCCCCAGACGTAAGTTTTGTTGTTGATGTTGTTGATGATAGTGCTGATCTTACAGAACCCAAGTATGAACTTTTAAACAGTTTTCAATTAGTTTTAAATGGCCTCGAGCACAAGGCGTCGGAGTGAACAAATGCACATATATATCTGTCACCTCAGTGTTTTTCCCCCCCAAATGATCATATTTGAAGTTAATAATAATAATAATAATAATAAAAATTGTTCTTACATAGCGGAGAAAATCTGCCCAAGAGAACACTCAGTGTCCTCTACTTAAGAAGAACTTGGTTAGCAGGAGCATGGCAGTGTCACAGATTCTGTGACGAAGCCGGTATTGCAAGGACATTTGTCTGGAATTACTCATGAAAAAATCTCAAAGAGATTATTTCATGTAGGGTAGTGTCCACAAGCACTGGTCCAGAATAACATTGCATAAAACCTCTTATCAGTTTAGTTCTGTCTGTACAAAGATTTGCTTTATTGCGCTTAGCCCTAAAAATCAAGCGTTGAGTAGTCGTTTAACACAGGATAAGGACACGCGATAAGGTCTGTACTTGTCAAGAATAATTTTTATAACTAGTCAACGTGAATTGGCCTGAAGGATATCTGTACACGGCGAGACCTTCTTCGACCGGTGACCGGATGCGATGCCGTCCTTCCACTATCAGCACGCTACGCAAGACTGAAACGTGGACTGAGCCTGTCTCGTTCGACATCTGTTGGATCTCATGCTGAGGACAAATTCTTTAGCTCGCACACAATGTAGGGGTGTGTAGTAACACGTATTTCGGCGTAGGTGTGTCCTTTTAGTGACCTTAAAGAGCTCAGAGTTCCGCTCAAATCGTTCAACCCAGCCCAGTCAAACACAATATAATCCAATGTACAGTTACAGCACAAAAGTGCTCCATGAAAAGAATTCATACTCATCGCGCTTTAAAAAAAAAAAAAAAAAGCAGAGGAGGGTGAAAAAGAGAGAGAGTAGAAAGCTTGCCGTTTTTGACACTGCAGCCGGGGAGCCGGGGTGGCCGAATGGTAGAGCCGCGTTGGACTTCTAATGCTCGGGTCGTGAGTTCGTATCCCGGCTGGGGCCAAATATTTGTGCTGGCCTTTTCATCGTTGCCCCGTCTTTGATATCACCCGTGTGTGGTGGAAAAGGACGTTACACCCCCAAACACCCACCCCACCGACCCTTAACACTGCTGCCAGTCTCTGTGAAGAGACGTGTTTTTAAGGCTCTTCTGAAAGGGGTGGGTGTTTGAGGGTTTAACGTCCTTTTCAACCATATACGGGTGATATCAAAGATGGGGCAACGAGAAAATGGCGGCCAGCACAAATATTAGGCCCCAGCCGGGAATCGAACTCACGACTCGAGCGCTGAAAGTCCGACGCTCTACTTCTCAACTGTCCCGGCTCCCCGGCTTATCTGAAGGAATGAATACTTGGAGCTAACGGACAGTGCTCGTTATGAAACTCTGTAGTGTGTCTCATGTTCTCTATGAAATGATATTATTAATATATATTATTAATCTTTGTTGTCATACAGATTGTTGTAATCAATATTTTTAGTCTTAGTCCTGGTGTAACTTGTTCACTGGGCTTATCGCGTTGCAATCGAGTTTTGTATGTGTGCTCCACATTTTGCATTGTGCAATAATGGCATTCGACACAGGTCGAGTATATTTTACTTTTTGTGTGCAGAAAGATTAGATCGTTGAGCCAGCATTGGCACAAGTGTGCCTGCCTAATTATAATCCTTAGACGGAAAGCAAGCAAACAGATACGTTAGAAGGAGAACGCTAGTTCACCAATCAACCTTTTTCTCTTTTTTTAGTGTTTAATAATTATCACAATTTTAATATGCATATCAGCTGTTTTGTAGGATGGTCAGAGTTCGTAGAAGACATGTAAATATGCATCATGATGATGATAATGATGATTGTTGTTTTTGCTGTTGTTGCCCTTCTTAATAATGACAAACGTCTGGGTCCCATGTCAGACTCGTTTTTAATGGGCAAATAGTACCACGTTTGTCATTTTTTGTTTGTTTTGTTTTGGTTTTTTGTGGGGTTTTTTAAAACGTACATTCGTTATCGAACCATACATAACAATTTCTGCCAGTAATTTACCAGCGAGTGTACTTCTTTATGATTCTTCGGTGATTATGGTGCGGTTACCCCGTCAACACATTTGTGTTTTGTGTAGTATGGGGGTCCAGAGCGGATGTGGTGTTTGTGTTGGACTCGTCAAATTCTGTGGGTCCGAACGAGTGGATGGCCTTACGAACAATGCTGATTTCTCTCACCCAACAGTGGGCCATTGGCCCTAACAACATGCAGGTCAGTCTTCTGTATAAGCCAGTCTCTGTCTATCACTGAGTCTATAGGCTCAGTGTTTCCTCCCCCCCACCCCCCACCACAGAGAGGGAGGGCGAGGCGAAGGAGATGGGGGGGGGGGATGTATTGTACGAACATGACTACAGGGGAAGAAAACCGTTCTTCCACTGATGTGCGGAGCGCACAACAAGTTACCGTTTACCATGACGGTAAAGTAAACATACAAGCACGCAGATTAGACCCCCCCCCAAACAAACAAACAAACAAACAAACAAACAAACAACAACGACATAAACTGACACCCACCTCTCTCTCTCTCTCCCTCTCTCTCTGTCACGCACGCACGCACTGACGCACGCATGTGTGACTCGAACTCCGCGTGATTCACTTGATCGTGCGTACGTGTTGGGTTTAGTTCACCGCAGGTTTTGAGCAAAGAACTTTAAACGCGTATATCGTATTAGTATTACTGATTAGTATTATTATTATGCCACCACACATGTCTGTCAGGTGAGCGTCGTTACATACGGTGGCGGGGCGCACAACGTGTTCTTCCTGAACGAAGCTGCCGACGGCACACAACTCGCCAGCCGTTTAGGGGCGATGTCGTTCCAGGGAGGCACGTCAGATGCTGCTGATGCCTTCAAGTACGCCTACACGGTAAGGCCGGCCGCCGGGTGACACAATACAGCCTCAGTCCTTCTCAAGTTTCTCTGAAGACCTTAGAAAAAAGATCCTTACCTGGCAATGACAGTCTTCGTTTTGAGTGAGTCGCTAATCGTGCCACTTTGCTTTTTGTCGAATGGCAAAAGATTGGATCAATATTGCTAGAGAATTTTCATTTGGCCGGTGTAACCGTGACCCGGGATGTACTCTCCAGCATGAAGTGCCCCGAGAGTGCTGGAAGTCAGTGCACCGGGTCTAACTGAGCAGCTTGAGGGTGGAAGTGTCCCATGACCTCTGTTGAGCCGGCTGGTATTTTGCCCTTCAGTGGTCAGCCAGCCAGTGCAGCAATGATGTAACTTGACCGTGACTGCGGCTACTAGTAAATGATGTGCCCCGGACCCAATCCGGCAGTTAAACTATCCAGGGAAATAAATAAATAAATAAATAAATAAATCAGGACAGCTAGAACATCTCCAACATCTGAAAAATCTGGATTAGTGCCGCCGCAGCTGTGATTTGTTAAGTTATTCAGTCATTGCACACTGATCCGGCAGTGCCGGCCAGACCGACACATTTTATCAGTATTGTTTGTAGTATTGACGTAGCCTAGTAGAATCTTAATTTTTCATTCTTACTTTGTTTCGAGCTGTGAGTCCAAAGACGATTTTCCATTTTATACTAGTCCTGTTAATCGGCAGTCATGGACAATAAAGTAATTCAATTGACTTATCAGTCAGTCATACCGTCCGTTGACAATACACTGTTGGCAATGACTGACCAAAACTACAATGTGTATAATCTAATATGATTTTATAATATAAATCGGCTGTTACTCTTGTGACTTACGTCTGTACTAGTACACGCTGGATACTGACTGACTAGCTTTTGAGCTGTCGAGGATCCAAGAGATCAATAGAGTTGGTTTCCCTGACAGAAGCAGACGACAGCTTTCGAAGCGCTCGAACCAAATTGTTTAGTTTGCCGGAGTTTCGTTTCCGCCGGTTTGTATGTGTATATATTTACAACGAATTGGAGAAAATGAAATATGTTTTGCTTTTCTCACAATCAGTCAACGGAGCGGGGAGAAGATAACTTGCAGTCATGGGAAAATCAGTGTGCAGGAATAAAGCGGAAGTGTCATAGACCAGTTCCAGCGGCAGTTTTCAGATTTTGTCTAGGATGCTGACAAAAGTCTTTACATTTTTTAGACCGTTGATAAAATTTACGGCCTACTATACAGATTCAGAAGGTAAATGATCAATAACAGGGGAATGGGGATCCAGAAAAGTTAGCTTCTGAAGAGGAAAAACACTTTGTTGATGAAAGCATGCTGCTAATTTTCTTTGTTGCATCCACACGGTGCTGAAGTGGTGAAGGCCTTGACGGTTAACTACTTTAAAAAAGACTGGTTTTTTTTTGTTTTTGTTTTTTTACCAAACTGGTATCATCTTTGTTTGCAGACAAGTTTTAGTAGCCAGAATGGGGCACGTGCAGATGTTCCGCACATACTGGTGCACATCACAGATGGGTCACCAGCAAACCCAGATCAGCTGCTCCAAGAAGCAAAGAATGCACGTGATCAGGGTGTCACCATCTTCAACGTTGGCGTTGGTTTGGGAATCGATGCTGAACAACTTGGCCGGGTAAATTCCTGTTGTGCAGTAGAATCTGAAGAGGATGTAAGACTTTATATGGCATACAATTCCAGCCAGGGTGCATGCTTAGAGCATTTAGGGAGACGTTTGGAGAGGATAGTGAAAAAAAAAAAAATCCTCCAGTTTTGCAGACGCATCATCCTCAGCGTAGAAAATCAAACAAAGGGTTTGTGTGTACTTTTCATTTCAGTTTACAGTGAACCCACTTTTAATTTTTTTTTGGCGTAAAAACTACTCGACGCAGTCTATAAATGTATACAAATGTCTGATATAATTATGTAAGTGTTCACAATGACAAAGATAATACATGTATGCACTTATTACAATTGTTTTTCAGGTTGCAAGTGATCCCACCACACGTTACGTGCTCCGTTCAGACACCTACAGTTCCTTACAAAACCTTGCAGACACCCTTTCATCTAGAATTCAGTATGGTATGTATCTGGTGTCTACATACAATGTAGTCTGCATAAAACATATTGTACAGAGTTCAAAGACAGACTTGCACATACTCATAGTTCCTTTAAAGCCAGGGAGCCAGGGTGATCGAATGGTAGAGCGTTGGACTTCTAATGCTCGGGTCGTGAGTTCGATCCCGACTGGGGCCAAATATTTGTGCTGGCTTTTTCATCATTGCCCCGTCTTTGATATCACCCTATGTGGTGGAAAAGGACGTTAATCCCCCAAACACCCACCCACCCTCCTTTAAAGCCTTCTGGTGATTATTCTCGATCCATGTTTTATATCAGTTATTATTCTGATTTGAATTTTAGGTAATCTCAGCTGTTGGAAAAAAGTTTCTGTTGATTTGGAACATATACATGTGCATGCTTATGTTTTCTGCTATGCATAAATATACAGAGGTCTATACATGTACTAATTGACACGTGGATGCAGTAAATGTATCAGACTGACTTGTTTGTTTTTGTTTGGTTGTACATATATTGATAGTGCATGTTAGCAGGGGCTAATGCGTTACTTGCACTCCTCTGCTTCAGAGGTTCCAGTATCAGCTCAAGCTTTGCCAGCACCAAGTTGTAAGTCAATGGCACACCAATGACAGTCTTCACAGCTGACCTTGCATGCACACAAACACGCAAGCATGGTACTGGTATTGGTCCAAAACTTTTGTCCTGTGCTAATTACTATATAGCAAGGGCAGCTAAAAAAACAGGAAAAAACACAGAGAGAGAAAGAGAGAGAGAGAGAGATCTGGGACAAGGAAATTGAAGGGAAATGCAAACGTGTACATACAGCAGTTTAGAAAAAAAAGTGTTTTTAATTTTACAAATAACTGTATCTGTCCATGTGGCTAGGCAATTGAAAACAGTCACACATGTAATCCTCTTATCCAGGGGGATGACACTGGAGCATTCAGCCCAGAAAAGACACCACCAACAATATGAATTATTGTTTCAGTTGTTTAAATAAAATGCGGTCGGTGGTCTAGTGGTTAAGAGACTTGTCACCAATGCGAGAGGTCAGGGGTTCGAGTCCCACTCGGGGCAAAGAACTTTTCCTTCTCGTATGTGGCACCGTTCATTCGGGCCGATCGTCGGGGGTTCTCTCCGGGTACTCCGGCTTCCTCCCCCTCTGCTTTGGAAATGTTCAGCCCGCCAAATTTGAAAAATAAATGCAATTCTAAATTCCGAAATTTAAATAGCTGAGCTGACCCTTCGCACCACGTGATTGTAATACGTTTATGTCCTGTGTGTGAGAGAATGCGTGTGATTCACGTGAGCGTGCGTGTTGGGTTTAGCTCGCGGCGCTTTGAGCCAAAATATTTGGGATAAAGCGCCTTATTAATGCGATTATTATTATTATTATTATTATAAAATTCATAAATGAATATATATAATCTTCTTTCCAGCTTGTCTTACCAAGGCAGACCTGGTACTGTTGGTCGACTCTTCATCCAGTGTGGGACGGGAGGACTTTGAGCACCTGGAGGACTTCATCAAGGACCTGGTTGTCCAGCTGCCTGTTGGACAGGATCAGGTGTGTGTAATACATGTATAGATGCAGATGATTTTTATCTATATCTATCTATCTATATATATATATATATATATATATATAGTTTTCACAATGAGGTGCCCCCGATTACGGAAAATACACCACACGAGTTTGTTGATTTCGACCGTAAAACTGCGAGTTTTAACGAGCATTTTACGGTCGAAATCAACAAACGAGTGTGGTGTATTTTCCGTAATCGGGGGCACCGAATTGGGAAAATTATTTATACCACGTCCCTACCTGCATTTCAAGTCTTTGATTTGAAAGCTGACATCGGCAATCCAAATGCTTCATGCGACATCACTGACTGAGGTGCTTTACCTCGCTTTATCCATAGGCTTTGAGAAGTCAGCTATTTTCCGTTTCGAAGCCTCCGTCTTAGTAGAGAACTGGAACTAGGCTTACGCTTGTCACAGACACGACCGCTTGTTGATAACACGCAGCAAAAGATCAACAATTCCACGTCAAGCGACTGGCAAAGCTCCTTCGTCCCCATTTCCGTACGAAGTCGAACTACGTCATGTCGTGATGTAAATTATTCTTTAGTCCCTTTTCGCGTCATATTGTGACGCAAATCCTTTCACCAGAACACACTGCTGGAACACTGCTAGGGGTAATACCTGTTCACTCTTTAAGGCGATGTCACACTGAAAACAAGTTTCCCTGCTACGGTCAAGACATTCCTACCTTACTAGACACCCTTTTCTTGTATGTAGAACTTCAATGCGTATGAAATACCTCTGGATGGGGTTTCTGGGTAAAGTCGATGTCTCTTTTCCTTAAACATACATGTTGACTGAGCGGATACGGGAAGGTGTCACTTGACACTCCGCACGGCGGCTTTCATTGGTTGAAACACAAAACATGTTTTCGGATTTTAGGGCAGGCTCTAAAACTGAAAACACGATCGAAACAGTGTTTTGAAAACATTGTTGTGAAGTATGTCACACGACAAAACACACTGTTTCGCAGCGAAACATCTGAAAACAATGTTTTCAAGTGTTTTTGCCCTCTTGTGTGACATGGCCTTTAGGTACAGCCATAAAATTCACGCGTGGTTGTCATGGGTACAATGTTTATACCACATGTGGTGAATTATGGATTTTATACCATGACTTGTAATAGTGGTAGAGTGGTATAAATATATATATATATATATATATATATATATATATATATATATATATATATATATATATATATATATATATTTTCACACTTTCTATATTATAGGAATATGTCTTGGTGTTGTTCCAATCATTTGTCGCAATTGCACTCCATTCAGATACGTCCCTGGATATTTGACTTCTGTGCCTGTGTCTGTAGCAGTGTACCCAAAATCAGGACTTGCTATGGTTGAAACTGTTTTTTTTTTTTTTTCTGTGAGATTATATTTTTTTGTGTTTGCTATGGTGATAGTATTATTATTTTTGTTAGTAATAGTTGTGGTCATTAGTATGTAGGTGCTTTTCGCAGCTGCACCAGTCATCAGTTTGGTCAAACTGAAATCACACTAGACTGTCATTTAAGAAAAACAATTTACCCCCTTGTCAGTATTCTGTGAAGATCACGTTGAATGGATACTGTTTGTCCCTTTGGTGTACAGAATGTTACGTTTTAAAAAACCTAACATGGTGATGAAGATACATGTCCTGCAGTTTGCCTGTATATTCATGTTGGAATTGTGCCCAGGTGCAAGTGGGACTGGTGCAGTTCTCAGGCCACCCAAGTCTGGAGTTCCCACTGAACATGTACTCTGACCGTCTGTCTGTGCTGAAAGCTGTGGACACACTGCAGTTCATGGGCGGTGGCACCAACACAGGGGATGCTATTGACTACGTCACCTCCAACGTCTACACTGCAGATGGAGGGGCACGCACAGATGTAAGAAAACTTGCAATATAATAATTATTACAAAACAACATATATACATAAAGCACTTGAACAAACAAACTTGGCCTTCTAGTCTAATCCTAAAATGTTCTGTATGCCCCTCATGTTTTGTGATTAAAATTTGCTCTTAAAATTGAAACAAAGACTTTTTCAGGAAGTTTTTGTTGTGGCCCAGTCTTTGTTTCTTCTTCTTCTTCGTGAGTTGGTGGTGAGGATTACACATTTGGAGGCTCTCTTCATGGACTCCGGCTACCCCTCTGCATTGGAAATTCAAAATAAATGCAATTCTAAATTCCAGAACTGAAGTAGCTTAGCTGACCCTATGCACCACATGATTGAAATATGTTGCTGTCCAGTGTGTGAAAGAATGCATGTGATTCACTTGGGCATTAGTGTTACATTAGTGTTGCTTTGAGCCAAGAAATTTGGTAAAGCGCTTGTAAAGCGCTTGTATAATAATGAATACACATTATTATGATTAATATTATCATGGTTCAGGTACCAAGAGTAGCAGTTGTCATCACCGATGGGCAGTCTGTAGATCCGGCTGCTACTGCAGAAGCAGCCAACAGGGCCAGGAGTGAGAACATTGGGCTGGTTGCCGTGGGGGTTGGGAGTCACATCAATGAACAGGAGCTGCAGGCCATTGCCAACGATCCAGACTCAGCCTTTGTTTTCAAAGTGGACAACTACAAAGATCTCAAGGCACAGACTGGGGACATTTTGAAATCTGTCTGCACAGGTAAGTTACTGCAAACTAATCCAGTCCAGTTCAGTCCAATCCAGTGACCAGTTTTAAAGCACAGAGGTTCTCCATGAGAAAAGTTTATGCTCATTGCCCTTTGAACTGAATGTAGAGCAAACAAAGGAGAAAACAATTAGTTGTGTTGTGTTTGGCACTTATCTGTCCATCTTTGAGTGCCATCTAGTGGCACTCTGTCCTTTGTTTGATTCAGTCAGAGGCTGTGTACTGATTCTCTTATGTCTTTATCTTTTAGTCTAACTCAAGTCTAACTCAAAAACACTTCCGCTTTTATTTTCAGTGAACTCTGTCATAACTCCACGGCCTACTCTTGCACCAGGTTTGTTGTGAATTTATCACTTGTAGATGCAGTGATTTGCAGTCACTGTGTCACCCTTTAAAGAAGTTGTACTTGATATTATGCTTGTGTGGTGGCTGATGTTTAACAGAAAAAAAACCTCATGTGTTAATGTGCTTATTTGTTTTGATGAATCATGAATAAATATCATGAATAATAATTTTTTTACCTTAGGAGTGCGTATACACTCATACAAACAGTCCTCATCTCTCCTCTTTTCAGGTGCTCCCACAACCCCGGATCCGTGTCAAGACAGAATTGACCACTGTTACGATTATCCACTCAGCGTGTGCTCCAACGATACGTACCTCCAGTGGGCACAGGCAAACTGTGCCAGACGCTGTGGCTTCTGTACACGTGAGTGCGATACATAGTCTTTTTTCATAGCTCACATTAAGTCAGCATTTCAAAAAAGAGAAAACTTCTGCAGACAAGGATTATATTACTTTGTCTTTTACCAGTTCTGCTTACTTTGCTTTTTGCTTTTGTACAACTCACTGATGAAATTTGAAAAAAACCCAAAAAAAAACCCCAAAAAACCCACAAAACAAAACGTAAACACCATTGGTGGCATTTGGCTGAGACCTAACTCTGTTAGTGCATAATTTACTACATTTTTGTTTCCAGCTGTGGAAAAAACAGTGTGTGAAGACAAACTTAGCAACTGCGAGTCATACGGAGCTGATATGTGTTCAAAACCAACAGAGAGAGCATGGGCCTATGAAAACTGCCGTCGATTCTGTGGATTGTGTGGTGAGACACGCCTACAGATCTTTGAATACTTTGTATATCATTCTGCTTACTGTGCTCTTTGTTTGGTATTGTTGTAGTCAGATGCTGTCAACCTTTTGAACAAGAGTGGCTCGGCTGAATTTGCTTTAAGTTGGTGCACTCAGTGAAAGTGCAGTTTGTAAACCCTCCCACAGGCACATGTACAGGTGATGCAAAAACAGACCTTGATCAGTGTGTTTTAAAGGCCCATCATCAGACGTATCAAGGTTCACAAATCATTCATCTGCTTTGGTCGTGTCTAACAGATCTATATGCATGTTTAAAAGATTTCTTCACACAGTTTTAGGCCTTGACTGTTGGACAGGCCAAGAGACCTCCAGTTTTGAGAATTTCAATTTTAAAGTGCAAGTGTTGTGGCTGTCTTTATGATCCATATCTGTTTGCGCCATATTCTGTGCAAAATCACCTGCTTGTAATTTGTACATAATTATTGTCTTTCAATGTTACAGATGTCAGTGCAGCGACACTAGGATTCTGTGAGTGTTTTTTCATCCATCTTTCATATGTAATACATCAGCTGGGATCACAAAATTCAGTGTCTTTTTATTTATTTTTGTTGAACTTGGTGAAAAAATATGGTTGGTGCTTAAAAGGGGTTTGCGGCAAACCAGACACAGAGTACTTGGGGAAAGGGGGGAGGGGTGTGTGTGTGTGTGTGTGGGGGGGGTGACGCGGAGGGGGAGTGTGGGTGCATTCATAGCTGATCTGTGTTAATCTACGTGCACTTGTTCTGCATACAGATGGCAAGTGCATGTACAAAGGCATGGAGTACATGCAGAGCGAGCAGTGGGAGGATGGTTGCGACTACCAATGTGTTTGCGAGAACGCCAGAGTGGGACAGTATCGCTGCTACAACAAGTAAGGCACTTCTTATCTGCCTGTCTTTATCTCACTACATGTGCCATTTCTTCTGTAGTGGAGAGCTTTCAGGACTGTAGGATCTCCTTATGAATTGAAGGAGTATAACTTGAAAGTCCACAGAGCAGACATAATTATGATTTTTCGTGCAGTCTCAAATAGGTGTCTCTGACTCTGATTTGTATACCTTTGGCCTAATTCAGTGACATGATGCTGTAATTATAGCATGCTATCCATAATTACAGTACGTTTGGAAGGGTTTCCAATAAATTTCCAATATATATTTGTGAGTGTTTAAGTACAGTGTACCTACAGTAAAATGTACTGTGTGAGTAAAGAATCTGCATTGAATGTTGAACAAGCTACATTGAAAGGGTGTGCATGTCTTGTGCAAAACAAAACAAAAGAAAAAAACCCAAAAACAAAACAAAAATGAAAACATACATTTTAACATTTCGTAGGTAACCACCTGTTTAATACAACACCTGTCTTAGGAGGTTTCAGGCTAATTGTTTTAACTCATTGCCAGCCATGCCCGCGCGCTGTGGAATTCCCCCATGACCCAGGCACTGTCTGCATGCACAACCCTTGCCAACCGGGCGATTTTAGCAATTTCTCAATTTTTTTAAAAGAGGTCATCCATGATTCTCAGATGTTTCCTAATTGAGTTTGGTATAGTTTGGAAGATAATTATGAACACTTTTATGGAAAAATACTTTTGATTGGAATATTTGGGCATAGCGGCCACAGTGAGAGCAGAGATAAGGTTGTGGGTGCTTGGTAACAGCGTCCTCACACGTCAGCGCCCGGCGTCTTGGTGTGTGGTTGGCAAGTGTATGCAAGGGCTCTGCACAAACACTGGGTGCATGGTTGTGAAAAAGTTAAGGTTCTGTCTGTAACTAAAATTGCCCTGTATAAAGGCATGCTTAGCCAGCTCTGTCTGTATGTAACAAGATATCACATTGTAGTTGATGGTATGTGTGGACAGGTGCCCGGTGTACCATGACCTGCCTCCAGAATGCACCCTTGTGGGAGTGCCTGGGGAATGTTGCCTCAAACCTGTGTGTGACTTCCACCAGCGTCTAAACATCCAGGAGATCGTACCAGCAACTGGCCCATACATCAACGCACAGAATATGGGTAAGGATCAAGTTGTGATCTGTTGTCTTGAAGGAATATTTAGGTAGTCAGTCACTGGGCCTGTCAATCAGTCACTCACTGACTCACCCACTCACTCACAAACATACCCGTCCACTCACTCACTCACTCACTCACTCACTCACTCACTCACTCACTCACTCACTCACTCACTCACTCACTCACTCACTCACTCACTCACTCACTCACTTGTCAATCAATAAATCACTCAATCTGTTGGAATGTAGTCTCTGTATATAAAGGAGAATTGTTACAGCTCATTGATACAGGTCGTGGGATTTCTATGGTATGCATAGAGGGAATGGAAGAGAGTGGAGGGTGTTTGGGAGTTTAACATCCTTTTCCACCACAAATGGTTGATATCAAAGACGGTATGAGAAAAAGGCCCGCAAATATTTGGCCCTAGCCGGGATTCGAACTCATGACCCGTGTATTGAAAGTCCCTGTCCATCACTCTACCATTTGGCTATCCCAGCTCCCCAGAGGGAATGTAATGTATGGAGAGCGTATGTGTAAGACTGCATAGCATACAGCATTAAATGTGTGGCATAAAGAATGATGCAGTGAAAATCTGAAGTCCAGACTGGGACACGTACCTTCAGACTTTCTTTATTTCACTGTGCATTTCAGCAATGTGCGAGTATCAGGGCAAACAATACTACCAAGGCCAAACATGGGAAGATGGTTGCAATCAAAAGTGTGTGTGCAACAACGCCACAAGAGGAGCTTACACATGCCAGTCATTGTGAGTATGGTTTTGCTGTTTTGGTTTTTCCCTCCAAGTCTCCAGACTCTTTCCTTTGGCAGTCTCTTGCAGTCATTCAGATTCAGTTCAAAAGTACTTTCTTGTCTGCTTTGAAATAAACATTTTCAAACAGACAGTTGTCTTCAGACCCATGCTTATAATGGGCGTTTATCCATCTGAATTACCATTGTGTTTTTGCTTGAATTAGAATTAATAGAACATCGAATAAATAAAAAAAAGATACCGCAGCAAATGATTTCCATTCTGTTAACGATTTGGCTCTGACCACAGGGCTGCTGAGCTGAACTTTGTAATGGTGTATCAGAGAGGTTTACCTGTCACAGGTGTGACCCATGCCTTTCGCGTGATACTTGAGTTCCGACAGAAGAAGACTGAGGGTGCTGATTTTCATGGATGATTTTTAGACCCACAGGACAGTTATGAACCTGCTGTTGGAGTGGAAGGGCCATCACAGCAGTGGAGAATAAAGATATTTCCTTGTCAGCTTTTAACAAACCCTACATTGGTCAGTCATTTTAACCTAGGAGAGTTAAGTGTCTTCAACAGACACAGTTTGATCTGCACAATCATAACGATTACTGAGGTTCTTGCGGTTGTGATTCTGGTCTGTCTGTACAGCTGTCCTCAGTATGACGCTGCCACCCTGCCTCGTGAGTGTCGGCTGACCCAGAAACCAGGCCAGTGTTGCATGGAGCCAGTGTGTGAATTCAACACTCAGACCGGCAGCTTCTCAGGCTTCGGCACCCTCAGTGGTCTTGGAGTAGGTCAGTGAAAACTGTGATGCCATTCACTTGTGTGCTTCTAATAGTAAGGGGTTTTGACTTGTGGTTGAGTCATCTGCCTCCATTTTGTGGGTTCCGTGCCAGAACAAAATCTCTCTCTTCTATCTGTATCAGTAGTTTTTTTTTCTATCTCCGTTATCCCTTTTAGGAAATTTGGGCTGCTTCCCCCAGGGGAGGCATGTCGCTGCAGTGCAGCGCCACCCAGTACCTATCCTATTTTTCTAATCTTGCTGGGGGAGGAAAGCTGGATAACCTGGAGAGAAACCCCCGATGAACAGCCTGGTAGCCAGATGAAACCGGTTACACATATATCACAAGCTCAACCTGGGCTCGAACCCACGTTTCATCACCGTGGCAGTGGTGACAGCTGTTCAGCTGTGCAGCGGCTAAGTCCGATGCACTACCTATTAGACCACTGCCCACCCCCTTCTTTTTTCTTTTTATTTTTTTTTAATGGGTGATTTTTTTTTTCCTGGTAAGAAACCCTTCATTTCTTGAGGCACAAGCGTTTGAATCTCCTGGCGGACAGGAATTTGGCTTGGGATTTATTCCTTTAAAATGCATCCCCTGATGGTGTTACTATAGAACTCTGCTTCTTTCGCTAGATAAACTAGCTATTGCCTACCCAACTAACAGCTCAGGGGAGGCAGTGATTGCTAGAAAATTTTGCTTTAGGCCATTGTCTGATGGTGCTAAAAACGTTTAGGACATTTTGAAAATGTTTGGGACATTTTATCCGCTAAACGAAAATCAAAGCAAAGCAAAATAAAACAATTAAAACATAACCAAACACGGCTCTTTTGGTTCAGACATCTTTGTTTATTGTTCAAAAATCATTTAGTGTTTGTCTCAATGCCCGCCAGTATCTAAAAAGACTGAGAATGTGAGTGTGAAGATTGAGCTTCATGGGAATACTGGCTCACTAAACTTTCCTTGGATTAGCCTTCTGCCAAGCACGCAAGGCTTTCAGTGGGTCAATGTTGCCATCATGAAGCTTCACGCGCAGCAACATGTCCTGGAGTTCCCCAGTGAGCCTATTCCTCAATCGTATCAGTTTAGGCTTCTTCTTCGGTGGCATCGCTGTGTTAAAAAAGAAAACAGCACGCTTCGAAACGGGCCACTCGAAAACGAAAGCAGAGCAGACGACACTTTCACTTCCGGCAAAGCATATCAGGGGAAGTCACTCTCGCTACTGCGTAACCGGTGACAAGCGCGAAGACCGGCGGCGTCGTATCGGTTTGTTTATAAACTTTCGGTCTCCCGGCCGCGGCAAGTAGCGAATCCGATTTTTATTTTCAAACTGTCATAGCACGGTTGATCGGCTGGCCGATCGGGACATAAAGCTTTAAGACAGTTGGCCGATCAGAGCAAGACAACTTCGGACATTTTGGACAACTTTCGGCATATGGCCGAAGGGGCCGACCATAAACGACATCCCTGGGGGAGGCAACCACACTCAAAGACAAATCAAGTCAAAATTCATGTGTATGGTGCCTGCCTCACCTTGTAGGCACATGCATACATAAATAATATTATAAAGTGTGAGTGTCAAAGATCCCATTTCATCCTGGAGGGGCGGTGAAATTGTTGAAAGCATAAGTTTGACAGCGGAGAATTTACTTCATCAGGGAGGCACGGGCCCATGCATTGTCATGTGACAAACTGTTATTCATCACGGACAAACTTTTCTGTTTTCTGTAGTGAATACGCCACAACCAGGCGCAGTGTGTGAGGATGTTGTGGTGGACTGCGAGCACTATGGTCGTGATGTCTGCACAGAATATGCTGCATGGTCCAAGGACAACTGTGCCAAGTACTGCAGCTTTTGCAGTAAGTCACATCAATGATTTATTAACCGTTCAATAAAATTGCGAGAAATTCTGTGTCAGTAAAGACTGCTCAAGGGAAGTGCTGATCATGAATGTTACTCCTGACTGTTTTAGCAGCTTATTATTTATGACAATTCTCTTCTTCTGTTTCAGCTCCTACTATGGCTACTCCTGGACCAAATGGTAAAATTCACTTTCATGTTTATGTTAGACAACATTATTTTGGGTGCAACACAGTCCCAGAATTTGTTGTTGTTGTTAAAATCAGATTAATTTAGGATCCACTAAAGAAGAAGTAGAGTTTATCAGTCAAGCTTGACTTGGGACTGGAGGCTAATAGTAGCGTGGCCAGTCACAACCATGTTACGCCATGTGACCAATGGGTCTGCGACTGTCCTGAGGCAACTCACCTTCAGACGCGTTCCCGCTTCTTGTAGCAAATGCTGTCTGGAGTATTTTTTGTAGGTGAATGCTATCTTACAGTACGTGACTAGCTCTTAGTTATTGGTTCTTGCTGCCGCTGATTTCAGACGTGTGTTACTACAATGGCGTGGCCAAACAACAGGGTGAGACTTGGCGCACAAGCTGTGACACAGAGTGTCTTTGTGAGAACGCAGCCTATGGATACTACCGTTGCTACAGCAGGTGACTTGTTACATCCACTTTGATATCTCTTCAGACCAGTTGTGATTGGTTCACAGATAAAGTAAACTCAGACCACTTATTTAAGCATGCTTAAGCTGCTTGGTGACTTCCAGTGATGTAGGTATACAATGTATTTATACTGTACAGGGAAACATTCAGTATTGTTGTCAGAAGTGAACTAAAAAGAAAATTTGTCAGTGAAATCAGGAAAGTGAGTTTGGCCACGGTATGACTGATACCAAAAGCAGTAAAATCTGGCATGCCAACCTGTTTCATTCAGTAATTGTCATGAACTGATTTTTATTCATCTGTGTGATGCCATTTCCCTCTCTTATTGCCCTCATGAGTTCCATTTTATCACCTCATTGTATCCAACTATCTTTCAACCTTTTGTCCACCCCATGCATGTGCATCTATTACTGCATGAAAGGGGCATCCACTTAGCAATGCATACAGAGAAGGTTCAGTATTTGGCCAGTTTGGGCTCTTGATAACATAACATAACAGCGATTTTTTTTTAATTCGCACAGCTGCCCCTCGTACCTGAACTTGCCTGCTGGCTGTGTCGCACAACAGATGGCTGGCCAGTGCTGTGAGACCATCGTGTGTCAGCATGGTACATACTACCCGTCGGCAACCAATGTCTTGTCCATCGGTAATGGCGGTGGTTTAACAGTTCTGGGCTATAACGGGGAAATTGCAGAAGCTGTTCCTACCCTCCCCTCTGGCAGCACTGTACCACCTGGTACTTTCGGTGGATCCACTGGCCTTCAGAATATCCGACTCGGTAAGAAGATGTTTGTGCTTTGTTATTTTTCCTGGCTTTTTTGCTTATTTTGTTCTTTTTTAGTGTGTTGCTGACACACTCAAAAGAGACAGTCAAAGTTATAAATAAAAGGAAGATAAATTTAGTTAAGGTACTGAATGCTGGCAGTTGTAATACTAGCTGTTATTTTGTATAATTTGCAAGAACTGTGCACCCCTTCTCCTCCGAGTTCTGCACACGCTAACCTCTTCCACTAACGTAAAAAAAAAAAAAAAAAAAAAAAACAACTAATAATTGATTTAATTTAGTTTGATTTGGTGTAAATAAAATGAATGTCTTCAAAGAAGAGGCAAATGCAAAAGTGAACTGCACTGTTGCAGCGGGCTGCTTGTTCAATGGGCGAATGTACATCCAGAACCAGCAGTGGCACGATGGCTGTAATCTGACCTGCTCTTGTCAAGACGCCACCTCAGGAAAGTTCATTTGCCGTGAGAGGTGAGTCATCGTAGACACAATGTTCTTTATGAGAAACACTCCTTGGCACTTATGCACAATCAGGGTTAATTGTTTTTGTTTTGTTTTGATTGCCTGAATCACAGTGTAAAAGAAATGTGACATTACCATCACTTCAGTAAGTATTTTTCGCATCAGTTTGACATGTTCTTTATGGTATACAAATCAGAGCTTAGGTTTCACACTGTTCTGAAATACACTTACCATAGCTAGTGAAGGAAATCTTGCAGAACAGCAAACGTATCTGCACCACTACTGATAAATTTCTTGATCTGCAGAAGCCTGTTTTAATGAGACTGACCTGTGAAACAGTAACATATATCAGTCCATGAATTTACCTTGCGGTTTGCTTTCTGTTTGTTGTGACTTAGGTGTCCCAAATACGAAAATGTACCTGACGGTTGTGGCACCAAGCCTGACCCCAGTGACCCTTGCTGCATGATGCCAGACTGCCCGGCGTCCATCAGCTACATTGCCTTGCCTGTGTACGGGAAAGGCCTGCAGAGCATCGGTGCCGTTGTCTCTCCAAACCTGCCAGACCTGTTGATGGGCATGTTCACCACTCGCTTTTCCATGTATTACAGTGCCTACACTGTGGCTCCGCCCACTGTTCCTTCAGACACTCTCAGGCCCGGTGGCTTAGGTAAAGGAATTGTTTACAAAATTTGGGTATTACGTTTGTCTTGCTTGTTGTCCTCCAAGCAAACCTTTTAAATCTTTTTGTACTCTGAGTGCTTTTGCATTTTGACGGAAAATAAGGGGTAGTGGTGCTTGGTGCAAGTTATCTTGGTTTTTTTTAGCTTCCGTACCACAACTCCTTAGATATTTTGCCTTGTTTTCACAACAGATTACTGCGAGTATGATGGCAGACATTACCGCCATGGAGAGACGTGGGAGGTTGGCTGTGATTACAACTGTGTCTGTGAAGATGCCTACACTGGTACTTGGCGCTGCGTTGACAAGTAAGTACTTCAGCCACACTCTGTTCAGCTGTTCATGGATGAGGCACAAATTCTACTATGTATCCACACATAGTCTTTTGATTTTGTTTAACTTTTAAGGGGCCGGTCCGGATTACACCCTGCCCACCATATGATAAGACTTGTTAAAAAGAACACTGCACATCAGTAGGAGCCACCTCAAGTCACTATTACGCAAGGCATGGGCCTTCCCACTTGGGTGAGACCACTGCAGATTGCGTACTAATGGCTTCAATTGGCTTCAGAAGACTTCAAGTAAAAATGCGATTTTTGCAGTGGGCTTTTGTCCTTTTTCTAGGCAAGGTTTTATTCCGTTTCCATCATAAAAGTAGAGGGGGGGGAAAATCCCACCATGTACATGCAGCTTCAATGTTTTGACAGGTGTGAGAAATACGTGGACATCCCTGCTCCTTACTGCCACTTGGAGCGAGACCCAAACAACCTCTGTTGCCAGCGCCCTGTGTGCAACTTCCTGGCCTACCATGGTCAGATTCAGGGCAACAACACCATCCCCACCACACCCACCACCACAACATTCAGCTACAGAGAACGTACGTTTTTACACTTAATCTGCTTTATTTTATTTCTGTCTTCATCTTTTCAGCAGTCTGAAGGTTCAGCAGATCTTTCACTTCAGTAGGGGGAAGATCTGTGAAATCTTCCTTTTTTTTCGTGATTAATCTTGAACTCAAAGTTTTGATATCCTCAAAATCTGGAAACATTTCTCTCTGAACTACCCCCCCCCCCCCCCTTCACAGCCCTCCCCAAACAAACAAACAAACAAAACAAAAAACAAAACAAACAAACAAACAAAACAAAACAAAATACAAAACCAAAAATCAAAACAAACTAAAACAAACAAAACAAAGAAAGAAAGAAACAAACTACAAAACACAATAACAACAACAACAACAACAAAAACCCCAGTATCTGTATCTACATATGTCCAGTTACTTGGCAGGAACTGTTCAAAGTTTTCATAGTTTATCAATGATTAGTAATGGGGGAGTTTATGAATGAAGTGTTGAATGGAACTGCACATTATCAGTACAGAGTTTTAGTGTTTGAGTATATATA
Organism: Batillaria attramentaria; assembly: GCA_018292915.2. Taxonomy (NCBI): domain Eukaryota; kingdom Metazoa; phylum Mollusca; class Gastropoda; family Batillariidae; genus Batillaria; species Batillaria attramentaria. Next base: position 706,758 of record JACVVK020000115.1, on the reverse strand, counting down.
ATTACTGGTACTGAACTGCCTTCTTCATGTTGCAGCCATGTGCGTTTACAAGGGTGTGCAGTATGCTCAAGGCCAGTCTTGGTATGATGGCTGTGAACAGAAGTGCAGGTGTGACAAAGCTGATGAAAACATCTACACGTGCTTGACAAGGCAAGGAAACTATTTTGACAGGCCATGTACATACAGGTATCTTAGTTAAGGATTTTTTTTTTTATTGTTCTCTTAGTTGACTTGATCTCTGTGTTAACTCTCCTTCCAACTCCTTTTCAGGTGCCCTACATTCCCTGACATCTATGACACCTGCCAGGAGATGCCAGACCCCAACGACCCTGGCTGCTGCATGGTTCCAGTTTGTGCCCCCACCGCAGGACCTACCCCAAGCCTTGCCCCAGGGGCCACGCCGGTCCCCACCCCCATTCCTGTGCCAATCATACCACCTGGCATTATCACTGGAAAACAAAACACCACAAATGGTATGGTGTGTTTTTCTTTCCCTGCTGCTGTAGATTCAGATGCAGTGTACAGCTGTTGTTGTTTTCCTTGTTTATTCATCTTTATTTCCTTCGTGTTGTTTTGTTTTTGTGTTTGGCAAACATTGTTTTACATGTTTCTTGATACCCACACAGGACTGAGAAAGTGATATCCAGTCTTGTCCAGCGTCAACTAGTGTAGAAGTGGTCCATGAAAACAGTGCAGACAAGTTTAGAAATACAACAAAGAGAAAGAAGAGTAGCGATAAAGAGTATGTAGAGAGAAAGAAAAAAGCTTGTTTTCAGTCAGTCTGAGTGGAAGAGATGAGATTTTAAGGCTCCCCTGAAGGACTGTATACACACATGGTACTCTGAGAAGAATCAGAAAGAGAGAGGACTTTGTGTGGAGCAGTGGCACAGCTGTGCTTACACTTAGCAGCAGAGTGTAGCTGTCTGACAGATGTCTTTGTAAGATAAGCGCTGTGAATGTTTTCTTTCTTAGTGGACGACCTGTTCTTGATGTGACTGTGTGCAGGGTTCTGCGTGTACAACGGCGTCAATTATCAACAGGATGACACCTGGTTGGATGGGTGTCAGTACAGCTGCACCTGTGTGGACCAAAGTACTGGCTTCTACCAGTGCACAGACAGGTCAGTATCGTATGATATGATCACTTTTATGATAGACATAAGATTGTGTCGTGCAGGTCAAAGAATACAACTGCATGAGGCCCCAAAATGGCTATATATTCCGTATTAGCCTTAGACAGCATAGTCACCCCTAAAAATGCTTCAATCCAGAAACATACATTACCACGCACAGACTATTCAAGGGCACGAACCAGACTGGAGTTTAACTAAAATTGAATATCTCCTTTCCGCTCAGGCCTCACTGGAGTAATACTGGTCTACTTTCTGTTTAGGCCAGAAAGCCGCTTCACCCAAATCCACTCATGTCACCTTTGCCGTTTTTGTGCACAAAACCCAGCTTCACTGGCATCTTGCCACCTCTTGCAACCCCCTGGCATGCACTGCCCTACCGTATACGAAAATTACGTAAATCACGCTTTTCATGACAACACAATCACTACAAACTAGCACACTTGCAAAGCAGGGTCTTCCAAACTTGACCCTATGGTCAATTTGTGTCCTTATGCCTGCAGTGATGTCTTATGACACCGTACAAGATGGAAAGCAATATGTGGTGGGAGAGAACTGGAAAAATGGGGATTCCCCATGTGCAGCACAGTTTTAGTTAGGACTGCATGACCATCGTCTTCCATTTTTTGCGGCAGGTGTCAGAGGTATGGCCCACTCCCGTTTGGCTGTAAGCTTGTGACGGACTTTGCCAACCCATGCTGTGAAGTTCCATCCTGTCCTGCTCCTACAGCTACACCTACTATGGCTCCCGGTGCCTCCCCCTTACTGCCAACAACAGGTGACTTCACGGACAGAAACCTGTGCTTGCAAGCCACACACCATACGGGGAGGCAATCACACGCACAAAGGGGCACACACACACACACACACACACACACACACACACACACACACACACACACATGCGCACACACACACACACTCTTTGGCGAATGGTTCTGCTCATTCAGACGCAAGGACTTATATTACAGCCACCATGGCCATAGTGATTACAGTGCACACACACACACACACACGCACGCACTCTTGCAAATGGTTGTGCTCATTCAGACACAAGGACTACTATTACATCCATAGCCATAGTGATGACAGTTGCCATGATTTTCATTAACACATCCTCTTTTCTTGACAGAGGCCTTCTGTGTTTACAATGAGGCCAAGTTTTACCAGGGCCAGACCTGGCAGGATGGGTGTGACAAGAACTGTCGCTGTGAGGACGCAGTCAACGGACTCTACGTGTGCACTGACAGGTATTTTATATGAATAGAACCAGATTTCAGTTACACAGAAATTTTGAATGACACCAGCAACGGCCCAGCCCAGTGATGAATGTCCCAACGGCCCAGCCCAGTTGATGTTTTTAAGTCGACAGGAGCTGCACAATAGAACTTGCGTAGTAAGCCAGCATCATCAAATGTGCATACATGCAGTGGATACACTGAGTCTCTCTATTGATTTCTAAAGCTGAGACATCATCTGAGGTGCTTTTCTTAAGACAATTTCCAAAACAAAAATTAACTTGGCGTGGGAGGCTGAGCATTGATACAAGTTCCCCTGCCTGTGAAGTCATCCTCGCAGTTGACAAGACACCCCCCCCCCCCCCACACACACACACACACACACACACACACACACACTTTTGAGCATGGATTATCACTCAGTTGCCTCTTCTTTCTCAGGTGTGCCAAGTACGAAAACTTGCCCCCAGAATGCACTTTGGTCATGGACCCTGCAGACCCGTGCTGCACCAAACCACTGTGCGTTCCCAATCCTCTGAACGTACCCACCAAGGCCCCATCCCCTGGTGATACCTCTGCCCCTACCCTTGCTCCGGGTGAGACCTACGCTCCTACCAAGTCCACCATGGTACCAGTGCCCGGCCTGATCCCGACGCTGGCCCCTGGAAAAGTGGTGGGAACCGCCAACTACCCCAGTCCATCACCTGGAGATACAACTACTATCAGTATGTAACACATCACAAACTGGCAATCCTCGCTTCTTTGAAGGAACTTTTCCAGCCTACCTTTCAAACTCCCTCACAGTCCACCAAACTGCATGCACTCTTCGTTCTTCCTCTGAAAGTTCCTCACCGAAACTTCAAGACAGTACGCGCATTGAGTCACTTTGTGAAAATTTGCACTATATAAGTACGATTCATCATTATTATTGTTACTGGGAAACTGAAAAGCTTAAACAGAAGCATGTCATATTCATCAGATTAAGGGGTAACTCAATTTTCATAATAGCTTTGGAGAAGTGTAGAAATTATTTTCCTTTCTGTCTGATCATATAGGGTTTAACCAGTAGTTAGTTGAGACAGATTTATAGGAGGTATAGTTATGCAGCTTATGTATCTGCCTTATACAGGTTTTACAGTTAAAATATTGACAGGGTGTTGCATTGTTTTTTGTGATATTCTGTAAAATTTTAAGTTAGGCATGAAAGTTTTTCTCGTTTGTTTTCTTCAGACTACTGCATCTACAAAGAGGTTCCTTATGCTAAGGGTGCAACATGGCAGGATGGTTGCGACTACAACTGTGTATGTGAAGACCCTGCTGCTGGCAGGTATGTGTGCACAGAAAGATGCACGCGTTACGCAGAAATGCCGGCAGGCTGCATGATGATCAAGGATGCTGCTGACCCTTGCTGCGAGCGACCTGTCTGCAGCCCCGATTTCCACATTCCAGGCACCAGTGTACCTCCAGTCACCACCTCCACCATCACCCCGCCATTGCCGTTTGGTCAGACTGTCACGCCGCTTCCAGTCTCGTCCACCCCAAGACCTACGCCGGTTCCCAAGAGTGAGTTTTGCTGAAGCCAAAAAAAGCTAATAATGCAGGTTTTGTGAAGTAAGTGTGTGTGTGTGTGTGTGTGTGTGTGTGTGTGTGTGTGTGTGTGTGTGTGTGTGTGTGTGCAATGGCAAGGGCAAGGGAAAGGGATTATTGAAGGGGACGTTGCATGCAGGCAGGTGGGGTTCAGAATACGGCAACATTTTTTTTTCTTCTGTATGTTGTATTTTGTTTTTATGTTGATCATTAGAAATTAAATGTAATTTTTTTTTTGCTGAGATTTCTTGATGCTGGTATAGAGAGTGTTTACATTAATTGCTATGGAAAACAAAAAGTGAAACTGCATTATGTTAACTTGTCTTCAAAAGCCACTATGGTTTACATAGAAACGTCAAGCGCGAGTAAACAACAAACCAAAACTTTCAACTTTTCCTGCAGATATGTGCGTGTACAAAGCTCAGTACTACGGCCAGGGACAGACGTGGTATGACGGCTGTGACTACTCCTGCACCTGTGAGGATGCTGAATTAGGCATATACAGGTGTATTGACAGGTTAGTCCAAAGTCTGCAGATTTTTCATTGCATATGGGTATATACACATGCAACAATTTTTTTTGCAGACAAACTTTGAACAAACCTATACATGCAGAGCGTCATATGCATGGCGGACCAATTCATTTTCAGAGTGTCGGATTACTTTCCAAGACGAGATAATATGTCCTATCATTTCTACACAATGGGCAATATTCAGGACAAATGTCCTATTGTTTTACAGTCCACCAGGACATTAATTGTCTTGTTATGGTCCCAGCCAGATACAAAGCTCTGTACATGTCATTTTTGGATGTCGGATCTGAAACTGAGGTACATAATTTTCACCACAGACAGACACCACAAACATCACCAAACCCCCCCCCCCCCCCACCTTTGTACATAATTTTTTCTTCCCCACCAGATGTCCAACGTACACCAGCTTGCCCGCTGAATGCTCCCTGGGTCCTGACCCAGCTGATCCCCTGTGTTGCGAGCGGCCGCTCTGCATGTTCGTACCAGATAAAACAAATTTCACTGGATACGTCGTGCCCCCCATTCTCCCGCCAGTGCTGACTGGAGGCAGCGTTAACCCAACTCCACAACCGTACATCGCCCCCACTCCAGGCCCAGATGGCTCAACTGTAGCACCTCCAAGAACGCCTCCCATGCCTCGCGGTAAGGGAGTGGATGTGTACAGTCATAACACTCAGTGGATTGAGAGGGGGATTGACAAGGGATTTGGTCTAATGGTCTAACTTCAGATCCTCAGCCACCTGGTTCGAGTCCCAGGTGGGCAGGAATATGGTGGATTTTTCCTTACCATATCAAGTCTTATTCGTATGCAGACTGGTTACGGTGCCTGCCTCACCTTTGTGTACACATGCACACACAGTATCAAGTGTGCACGTTAGAAATCACATTTCAAATGGGAGGGGCTGCAGAATGGAAAACAGTTAACCGGCGTGCACAACTACTCTGACAATGGTCCTCGAAGGTTGGTAAGTTGATTGGAAGAAGAAGAAGAAAGATTGAACCTACCCGAGACCTGGGAGGAAGACCCCTGGACCTGATACAGTTGGGGCATCAAAACAAAATAATTTAAATATGCATGTGTACAAATTTCTGAAAGTTCTAAATGAATAGAAATTGGAGGAGAGATGCATGCATTCTTGCACGTGTGTGTTCAGGGGTGGGGAGGGAAGGTGCCTGGGTTATCACTGGATGTATGCTTTCAGGTACTTTTTTCCAGCTTGGAATACATTTGGCAACTCTTGAAGTGAGTGTATTTATGTGTTTTTAGATGTTTGCATCTACAACGGTAACGAATACACCCAGGGTCAGAAGTGGGCTGATGGTTGTGACTACAACTGTGAATGTGTGGATGCTCCTGCTGGTCGCTACGAGTGTACTGAAAAGTCAGTGTCTTCTTTATGTCATGCTGTCAGGATCTAAATAAAAGTAGTTGTTTTTCGTTTATTTTTAGTTTGAACAAAATTACCAGCCTCTCTACCGTCTTTCGCAAATGTTTTTGTGTGCACTGTGAACAGTGTTGAAAATTTTCATGGGTTTTGAATTAGAATTTGATCTCTTAGGTTAAGCTTTCCTTGATGATAATTCTCGGTACTATTGTTTGTAGCTTTGTTTGCCAGCTCTTAACAGACTTGTCATCAAAATCTTCTTCTTCTTCTCCTTTCAGCTGAGTCCGTGCAGCCTCTGAATATTAGGTATTTTTAATGTTTAATTCCAGAGGTTACTAGTGCGTTTTGATCGGTTTCCACCTGCAACGTGTGTGTGTGTGTTCAGGTGCATGATGTGGTCATCGATCACTGACCCACGATGTACACTGGTGACTGACCCGAACAATCCGTGCTGCAAGGTTCCATACTGTGACACCAGGATATCTACCCCTGAGCCACAGACGACCCCAGTACCCTCACCGGGTGTCACAAAAGCCCCATTCATCGGTCCAGATGGTTCCACACTTGCTCCGCCTAAACGCACAACAATCACCCCACCTGCTGGTGAGTTGGTTCATCACTGTTTCTGTACTTTTTCTGCTGTATTTGTGAGTTCAATGGGCATGATTTGTTCTCATGAAGTACCTTGCACTGTTTGTGGACAGTGCAGTGGATTGCAACCTAGTAATAGTTTGATTTCACTTGCGTTTTGTGTCATACATTGTCTTAGAGTATCACTTAGTTCAGATTTTATAGGCATGTTCCTTTTTTTAATCCTGATGACACCTTTCATGCAGCACTCACAGTGTTTTAAACACCACTGAGAAGGACATTTTTTTTTGGCTCCCTTGTGTAACAATGGGAGTCTATGTATTAACCCTCCGTCGTCTGTCTGTCTGTGTGTGTGTGTGGTGTGTGTGTGTGTGTGTGTGTGTGCAGAAAACTTTAACGTGGTGATTTTCTCAGAATCTACAAACAGTAGAGGCACCAAACTTGGCATGCTGATAGACTAGCACAAGACCTTTCAAAACATATCATTTTGAATGACCTTGACCTTGGGTCAAGGTCACTAAAGCTCTCTGTTTGAAAATTTTACATTGGCATTTTCTCGTAATGTACAAATGCCAGAGGTTTTAAACTTTGCATGATGATAGACATTGATAAGAACTTTACAGATATACATGTAGTCAGTGACCTTCTGTCAAGGTCAAGGCCGTACAAGATAGTTTTGTGAAACCTTAACATTGGCATTTTCTCAGAAACAATGAACAGCAGAGGTGCCAAACCTGGCATGCTGATAGACAGTGATAAGACCTATGCACACATACCATCTTAAATGACCTTGACTGAAGGTCAAGGTCATTGAAACAGTGTTCGGAAATTTTACATTTGCATTTTATTAGTATCTAGAAGAATCAGAAGCATCAAACTATGTGCGATGATTGACATTGGCAGCACCTTTACAGACATACCTGTGTTCAGTGACTTTTAGTCAAGGTCAAGGTCATGCAAGCGTTTTTGTTTTTTTTTTGGAAACTTTAACCTTGGTATTTTCTTCAAAACAACAAACAGTAGAGGCACCAAATGAGGCGTGATGATAGACAGCAATGAGACCTACCTTTCTGAATGACCTTGACTGAAGGTCAAGGTCATTAAAGCTGTCTGTTGTGAATTTTAACATTACTCATTACTGTTTTCGGAGGAACTACAAATGCTAGAGGCATCAAACTTGGCATGATGATAGACATTGATGAGATCTCTTTTGAATGACTTTGACCAAAGGTCAAGGCTGTACAAACTGTTTTGGGGAAAATTGTAATATTGCCAGGAACTCAGAGCGCCAGACACATCACTTAGCATGATACTGGATAGTGATAAGAGCTCTACAAACATACTTTTGTGAATGACCTTGACCTGTGTCACAAGGGAGCCATGGAGGCTTCTGCCTCTCTAGTTGTCCTTGGCCAGTTCACATCGAGGGTGTGCATCGACTTCAGTTCGCACATGCTAACGTACACACCAGTAACTTTTAGTACGCTGACCAATTGCATTGCTGAACACAAACATGACAGCAATAAAATCCTTTTTTGTTCAGTTGAACTTTTCTTTACCAAGATTTTATCGTTGTGGGTTTAGTTGGCGTTTAACTTGAGACTTGTTTCAGGTGTGTGTGTGTACAATGGAGTGCCGTTCAACACCGGTGAAGTGTGGGAGGACGGATGTGACCTGCGATGTGTGTGTGAGGATGGGGCTACAAACGACTACCGCTGTGATCAACGGTAAGAGGTGTCAGCCTCAGTTGTTTGATGTCAGTGATAAAAAAAATCTTTCTGCACTGGCCCCTTTCATTGTAGATGAAAGCAGTGTATGTCATACCAGGCTGCTTCACACTTCATCTGACTTCATTACCTTTCTGTCTGTATGAAAACCGAAAAAGGTCTTCCAAAGCTACAGTGAAGAAAATTTTGCTTGTGAAGGAATATTATCTAGGTCTACAGATCCCAGTTTGATTCAATTCTTTCTATAAATATTATTTAATAATTCCGTTTGGGGGGATTTTGTTGTTTGTTGAATCAGAGAAAAATGGTCCTTTCAAACATGCAGGTTGCTGCTTTAAACAGTCATTTACATAACAAAAGACCACTGACTGTGAAGCTGATAACCACAGACAAAGCGTTGTCTTGTACAAATCACCACCTCAACAGTTTTCACTGTACACTAAAACATGTTTTATTCACAGTGAACTGCAGACTGGCACTGTCATAAGTCTCACCTGAATTTCATGTTGTTTGGCTCTTTCTTTCTGCAGGTGCCTGATATACGACTTGCCTGGCAACTGCACCTTGGTGACTGACCCTCTGGACCCGTGTTGCCGTGTGCCCTACTGTTCACCAGTCCCCTCACCAACACCTGGCCCAGACCCACTGAATCCCAACCAGAACCCTTTCCCAGTGCCACCCTTGATTCCTACCAGTGTTCCTGGTGTCCTCGTCGGCCAAGGCAGTAAGTGTTGGATTTATCCACTTTATCATTATTTTGTTAGTTTATTTGTTTGTCTGTTTTTCTTCATTGTGCTGTGAATTAACATTTATGCATTTTATATCACTTCATTATTGTTTACAGTATATTGACTCTTAATCATAAATATTTTGGTTTATTAGTTTGTTTTTGTTTTTATCAGCATGAACTACCAGTATTAGTGTCTGTGGTGCAAAATGCTTGGGATGGGGGAAATATATGTATGTCCACAGAAGGGTCTTTCAGCAGTGTTTTCATTTAAAAAAACACCCCCCCCAAAAAAAAAAAAAAAAAAACCAAAAAAACAAAAAAAAACCCAACAAAAAAAAACAACAACAGAAACAAATTCTGCAGACTTTGAACTTTACAACACTGATTTTTACTTTGCCAGTTTTTTTTTTTTTTTTTTTTTAATATAGCAGGGCTTGGTCTGCCAGCCAGTTGAATGGGCAGACAGTTGTCGCAGTTCACTGAATGCGTAGAATAAAGCAGGTACTCAAACCCCTTGCTCTAAGTTTGCAACTGTGTAATTTTTTCTTTCAGATTGTAAAGCGGACACGTGGAACGAAGGCTGTGACAGAACCTGTGAATGTGTGAATGGAACACAAATGGGATACGACTACAAGTGTACTGAAAGGTATGCACAAGTTTTGCCTTTGGTTGCAGTGATGGTTTATGGTACCCAGAATCAGTAGAATAGAAAAAGAAGACAACAGGCACCCCAATTTTTTTGTTGTTGGTACTTTTCACTGAATTCTAATAAAGTTCTGCTTTCTGCCTGGAAAAAAGTACAGTATCATGAAATTGTTTTTCCGTACCATGGCAGGTGCCTGCGGTACTTGAATGTGCCAGCTGGCTGTCAGATGGTTGTGGATCCCAAGGACTCTTGCTGCAAGATCCCATTCTGTGCACCCAGTCTCCAGCCAACATCACGTCCTAATGTAACTCCCCCACCCCCTGGGGCCACTACAGAGACCCCTGGTACAGGCCCCACCCCAACGCCTGGGCCCAGTGGACTTGTGACTCCTAGCCCTCAGCCTAAAGGTAATCATTTTGTTTTGTGTAACTTCAGTCACTCAGATTCAGAGTGAATAGTTCAACACAGACTTGTGTGAAGTTGCTAACTATTGCAAGTTAGGTTTTAAGAAACACATGGAGAGAAAAAGGTTCTTTTTGCTTTGAAACGGAACTCTGGTTGGCTTGTGTTGTTTGATAGGTATGTATGCCTGTTATTTGGTTCTTCTCTTGGGTACGCCCTGCTGATGAGTGTTTTTTTGTTTTTTGTTTTTTGTTCCAATTCCTATGTTGTATTTGCGCATGCGTGTGCCAAGGAAGGCAAAATATAGATATCATAAAAAAGTCTGCAGTGTGACTCCTGACTTGGGGAGGAAAACTTCCTGTGCAAATTCCTGACCAGTGAGGCATTCAAAACATTTGCCTCAGGATTCTCAGGCAGAAGTCTTAACCACCGAGCCAAATTCCCTCATTACGAGATGCTGTAACAGCAGGGCTTCACATACCTCTCGGACATAAGGCCAATTCATTTTTTAAACTGTCCTATTGGTTTCTGACCAAGGCGGACATATGTCCTATTACATGTAGTTCTGCACGACAGTGGACGATATTCCAGACAAATGTCCTTTCTTTTACGGTCAGACAGGACATTTGTCCTATTACTGTTCCCATTAGGGTTGGGAACCGCGACAAAAAGTGGCACCGCGGTTTACCGCAGTATTTTTGACCCGCACCCGGTTTTTTTTCCACGGTTAACCGCCGTTTCCAATACTGTACGTGACGAACATCAGACCACTTGCAGGCACTAGAATGCATGCATAGTAGGACACAGAAGGATAAAATGATGACTGACAATAAAACTATCAAGACGACGTCAACAGTACTCAACACTGTCAAGACAATAATATGATGGGAAATAAAATATTTATTTGAAAAGATCTTTCTTCACAGGATTATAGTAACAATCAGCGTCAAAATCATCAAACACCTAGAAAAAAGAAGAAGAAGAAAAAGATTCCAAATAAACACAGAAACAGTGAAACGATTAACCTTAATTAAATAAATAAAACAAAAACTATGTGAATTCTTAATTAATGTAGTCCTAGGAAATAAAATATTAATCAGTTGAAAAGACTTTTCTTCACATGACATACAGGATTACAGGACAATCATCGAAAAACAAAAAAAAAAAAAAAGAAGAAGAAAAGAAATTCCAAATAAAGGGTTAAACTTATGAAATAAAGAAAATAAACAAACAAACAAACAAAACAGCTCTGCGAATTCTTAATGTCATATTCAGAGACATCAGTGTCCTTGGTGTGACAAAACCCAGCTCATGGACAGGCTTATGGCGTGATTCACTTTACGTTCTTCTTGAGGAACAGCAGCTTGTCCACATGGCTGGGTTTGAGGTTCGCCCTCTGAGCAGTAAGTATGTCCCAGCGTTTTCGCGGTTAACCGGCACTTGGAAACCCGCACCGGTTATACGTACTGCGACGCCCCGCACCGGTATTGTACCGGTTCACGTAAAACTGTGCACCCCGTATTCCATGGATATGAAACCTTGAACTAGACATAGTTTTTATGTGTTTATTTTTCTGTCCAGCTATGTGTGTCTACAACAACCAGTACTACGTCCAGGGACAACAGTGGTATGACGGATGTGACAAAGTGTGTGTCTGTGATGACGCCTCCACTAACTACTACAGATGCTGGGACAGGTAAGCCTCTATTGCACTCGTGTGGTCAACTTGATAAAAAAAATTTTTTTTTTTTAAACCTCAGTTGCATGCAGGATGCTACTGACTTTTATCTTTTAAAGTTGTTTTCTTTTTTGTTTCTTTCCGGTTTTTTTCCTTTCTTTTTTTTAAACATATATGTCAAGCATCCTTTCTTCATTGGTTCTTTTTCCATTTCTGTGTTTCTTACATGTTCTGTTAGTCTGTGTTTTCTTACATTTGGACATTTTTGGGTATATTTATACTACTAATGTTCAAAAACAATAAACATGATTGTCTTTCGCTTGCTAACGATTCCATGGTTATTGTCCACAAGCAAAATTCTGCAAACTCTGTTGGTTCCACTGGATTGCTTAAGGCACCAAGCATGACAATGGACTCATCCTTTTCCATAAGATCCTTCTCGAAGACTAAACACTTGAATGTATTTTTCCTTCAAGGTGTGCTACATACACCAATGTACCTACCGGCTGTCAGATGGTGGCCAGCCCAGATGATCCCCTGTGTTGCCAAGTGCCGCAGTGTGTACCTACCCCAGGCCCCAACGGCTACCCCACCCCAGGGCCGGGCGAGACCCCCACCCCTACAGTGTACGTCAATCCTCCTGGCAGGATCACTGGAGTGGCACCAACGCCTACTACAAGACCGGGCTACCCCACCCCTACACCCAGAAGTTAGTAAATTGTCTTTGTGATTGTCAGCCATTTGCATCGTATTCACTGTTCAAGGTATCATTTGGAAGGGCTTTTTAATTGATGTGACACCAGAAACGTCTTAACTTTCTCTTGATAGCAAGTTTCAATATCACAATATCTTTTAGTATCAATCAAATCAAAGCAAATCCAAGCTTGTGGGTGTTTTGCTCACAAGATCATCGTAAACCTGATGTTTGTAGTCCAACTTTTCAGTATTCCATAGATCTAGAATATAATTATGTCTTACAGTATATATTTTTCTTTGTGCCCAGATGCCTGCATTTACAAAGGAAGAGAGTACAGACAAGGCGTGCAGTGGCAGGATGGTTGTGAATACTCCTGTGTTTGCATCAACGAGACCACTGGTTACTATCAGTGTGATGAGATGTGAGTAACAAAACTCTAATTGCTCAAAATACTCATGATTCGTGATGTAATAACTTTGTTTGGTGTGTGTGTGTGTGTGTGTGTGACTGACTGAGGGACAGATGGACGAACAGACTGATGGACTGATGGATGGGCTGACTGACAAACTGACTGACAAACTGACTGACTGACAAACTGATTAACTGATTGACTGACTGACTGACTGACTGACTGACTGACTGACTGACTGACTGACCGACCGACCGACCGACCGACCGACCGACTGACCGACACGAACCGACCGAACCGACCGACCGACTGACTGACTCACTGACTCACCTCACTGACTCACTCACTGACTCGCTCACTCACAATCCTCTTGCAGATGCTCTAGCTTCCCCCTGGTACCAAGCCAGTGCTCACTGGTCCAGGACGAGAACAACTTCTGCTGCAAGAGGCTAGAGTGCGACTGGACCAAGCCCACCCCTAACCCCTTCAGCCCTCCCACCGCACGCCCCACTCTGGAACCCAACCCCAACCTGCACACCACCGTCACTCCCACTCCAGGGCCTGATGTTACAACACTTGCTCCTGCTACTGGACCCATCCCTACTCCCAGCTACCACCCACCCACACTGGCTCCTCCTTACAGTGAGTGGACATTTTTTTTAAAACTACTTTATTTTCACTTTTGGGAAATTTGGGCTGCTTCCCCTGGGGGAGCGTGTCGCCGCAGTGCGGCTAATACGTCCCCCCCCCCCCCCCCCCTTGTTTTTTTAAAAGTTTATTTTATTTTATGTGCATCAGTTTCAGTTTGCAGGCTTGAAGATGGGTGTGGTTGGTTTGGGTGTACTTTGGGGAGGCACGTCCCTATATGTGTGTGTTTATGCATATAGCCAACAGTGTGTTTGAGATTTAGGCAGAAGTCTTTCTTTTCTTTTAATGGGTGCTTTAATTGCAATGAAGAACACTCTTCCAGCATGCACAGTTGGAAAGATCTGGAAATGTTCAGGTTTCTGAGATGGAGATAAGATGAATATTGATGATTGCTTGATGAATGATATGAATTGTGTGAAATACGAAATCAGTTCAAGTGAATATCAGAAAGACACAAACACAAATAAGATGATTTCCCATTGTTCTCAGGTAGTGTACTAGGCGTTTCTTATGTTGCAGCATTCTGTGTGTACAATGGTGTGGCATACCGACAGGGTGAGACCTGGGACGTTGGCTGTGACCAGGTGTGCACTTGTGATGACAGCTCCATCAACTATTACACTTGTGCGGACAGGTACGAGTCTTTTCCTTTTTGTGTACAATCTTCTTTGTATGAACATTTACTGCATTTTGTGGTCTTCAGTGCAACAGCGTTTGTCTGATGATTGATGCTTAGGGAATGATTTGTATTCAAAATGAGTCATTGTCACACTTTATGTTAGTATTGTACATGTATCTGATGGGTTAGTTCATTTGGTAAAATGTGTTTCACGTGAAAACCAGCTGTTCATTGATGTTACCAATTAGCTGCTGTTAAGAATTGCTATTGCAGAACATTATGGCCCTTCCCTACTCTTTCCTAAAAAGAAACAAATTTTTTGTCGTAATCTGTAGATCTTATGGCTTATCGTCTCAGCAAGATCCTCTCCTGTGTGCTGCCCATCATTTCACTATTACTTGAACAACGAAGTGAACGGCTAGAACAGTAAGCATGTGCATAAGTCTAGGTACTGCACCCGTTTTCTTGACTCGATGCACTGCAAATGAACCCAAAATGCATGTCTGCTTGAATCATGCTTACTCACCTACACACTGAACATCATAACATTACAGTTACATGGTTTGAAGGGTCAGCTCAGCTATTCAAGTTTCAGAATCTACAATAATATTTCATTTATGTTCCTTTGTTTCGGCAGGTGTCCTAGCTACTCTGGCCTACCCCCTGGCTGCACTATGGTTGCGAGTGTGAGCGACCCCTGCTGTCTGGTGCCACAGTGCTACGAGTCGCCCATGATCACTCCACCTCCTGGCATGACCCTGGCACCTGGTGCCACTCCTCCGCCAATACCTGTTGGCATTCCCGGCATCATCGTGGGGAACCCGAACAATAATCCATCACAGCGTAAGTGAAACAGACATGGTGTTTTTGTTGTTGGCTTTCCTTGGTGGGACATTACCAGCGTCATCCACTTGGATAATAATAAATTTTACTTATATATAGCGCACATTCTCTTGTTACATTGGAAGCCACACTCCGTCTTTGGAGGACTATATCTCTGCTGCCAGAGAGTGTGCAGTTGTTATACAAGGAGGTATCCATGGCTGAAGTTAATTCCCACGTAACAATGACACAGCATAGCCATAACAACTTGTTGTTGTAGCGTTGGTCACGGTGAAATACAAGGTCTCTATCAATGCAGTCTTCTTCTTCTTCTTCTGCAAAAATCCCATAATATATTGTGTGCGACACACAGGGATTCCTCATTCTTCTGGTTCTTGTCCCCCTGCTACTTTCATTATTTTCACTTATTATGGTAGCTTGAGATGTTCTCACGCAAGCTATCTGTTCATGTGTGTGTGTGCGCAGGCACGCGTGTGTGTGTGTTTTAGCGCTGAAAACTGTACTGAATATGTAGTATGTCTTTTCTTTTTAACTTCCTCCGTCCAGGTATCAATATGTGTTTGCGCTATGGTGTCACGTATGCACCTGGAGAAACGTGGGATGAGGGCTGTGACTACCGCTGTAAATGTGAGGATGACACGGGCAGATACACATGTACAGAAAGGTAATGATCACATTCTGTGTCAAAACTAGAGACAACTTTGGCTTTAGTGGTGTTTGTGTTTGTTTCTGTGTCTGTGCGTGCGTCTGTGCGTGCGTCTGTGTGATTGTATTTATGTGTGTGTGTGTGTGTGTGTGTGTGTGCATGAGTGCATATTTGCAATCCTTGTGTCTGGTTCTGGTGGTCTTTGACCCACTCAACTGTCCAACCATCCCAGTCATATTTCTGTCTGTCAACATGATATTCGGTTCTTTGACCAAACAAACAATCTTGGTGTTCATTGAAAATGGACAGCCATGTCACAGGATATTGTACAAAGTGTCATGCCTTTGTTTTTGTGAGTGAGTGAGTGTTATCAAGCACCTAGCGCTCTGTAGAATAGGTGTTCATTATTTTTAGTCTGGGTATTGGGTGTGTGTGTGGGGGGGGGGGGGGGGAGAGTTTGGGTCCTGTATGCTTAACATTTCTTTTCCCTAGATGTGTCCCATATCCAAGTGTGCCGTCCTACTGCAAGTTGCTGAGAGATCCAAAAGACCAGTGTTGTATGGTACCGATCTGCCCAACAGCTGAGATTCCAGTGTCAACCCTAACCCCTGCTCCTGGTGAATCAACCATAGCTCCCAGCCCAGGCGGGTCACCAAACCCCAGCCCAACTCTAGTGCCTGTGCCAAAAGGTACTAGGGGTGGACATATCCATTTCATTTGGAGTTTACTGGTCAATTGTAAACATTGTAACTGTAAACGTAATTGCTGCATATATGAATGTGACAGTAAAGATGATAAGAAGATGAGGCAGAAAGGAAAATACCTAAAAGTACTGGGGAAAAACTCAAGAAAAAGTAAAAGATCAATAAATGAATACCCTTCACAATGGCCATAACACCTAATGATCTCTCTGATTTAAAAAAAAGGAAGAGAAATTTCACTTGCGTTCAAATATTTTGCTGGGTTACTTCCGTTTGACAAAAAAAACTAAGCCTGTATCTTGATTGAACAGTGTGTATTGTCTATGGTGCTGTAGTGATGAATCTGTTGTTTTCATTCCTCTTGCAGATGTTTGTGTCTACAATGGCAGAACATACACGACTGGCCAGCGTTGGTACTCAGGCTGTGAGAAGATATGCGTGTGCGAGGATGGCAAGACAGGTTTCTACAGGTGTTCTGACAGGTAAGAAAGAAACGTGTGCATGCTCATCTGGAAAGCCCACCTCATATTGCTTGCAAGTGTCTGTCGTTTTATTACTGTCAAGAATTGTAGTATTTGACAGAATGAAGATGTCACAAGAACATGGGGCAGCCATTAAATCTAATCTTGTTTTCCAAAATTTGTACTATATATATATATATATTTTTTTTTTTTTGCGTCAAAATGTTTTTACTGGCCATGCTAGCAGAGTTACTAGGTAAACTTAAAAGTTAAAGAAGTTAGAAGTGACAAAGTCCAGTTTGCTGAACAGTGAAGGGTTACGCGAGCAGATGGAACAGCTCACCTTGTTTGCCTTTTCATCATACTTCAGCCACAAATATTCTTTCTTCCACCTCGGAAGAAACAAGCGTCGCTCAGCTGCTGTTGAAATTTGCGTTCTTTGGGCTGGCAGGTGTCTCTGCCTCCGATGCATCTGAAGTTGACAGCTTAATATTGTTTATTTCCGATTTGGTGCACTCCGTGAATAGATGGCAACTTCGAACAATGATTAGAGGAATTCAGACTCGTAGTGAAGGGAGCTGTTCATTCTTCGGATGACTAAGAGTATGGATTGGAAAACTTGCAAAACATCTTTTTATTGAAAACTTGACTTCATTTAACTGCACTCACATCTGGTGTATATGTTTTTTTATTTTACTCACCAGCGTTTTTTTCACATTCACTGTATTGAGTAAAATACCACTATCATATTGGCTTTATGGAAGTATGATCTGTTGTGCTGTACCTTTTAGTCTTTGAGTCCATATTTGTGTCCCATTTTATTTTGATGCGATATCAGGCATTTCAGATGCTAGTGCATAAGGGATGGACCGGCCCTCTTTTGAAAAGAAGAACACTTGATAGAACTACAGAGTCTAAGCAGGTGTGCATTAATTCTGAAGAGAGCTCTACATTAAAAGCTTTCATGGCATCTTACACTGCAGCTGTACACATCATTATAGTCACATGGACAAATATCAAATTGAACAGGTGTGCACACTTCGAGGGTGTGACAGCAGACTGCAAGCTGGTGCCGGATGCCCGCGACCCCACCTGCTGCATGGAGCCTCTGTGTGGAGAACCAAGTAACCTGAATGTGACCGGCCATGTTGGCGTCATTGAGGGCAGTGGCAAACCTCCTTCACTGACTCCCACAGCAGGCCCTAATGGCATTCCTCCACCACCACAAAAAGGTTTGTTGTGCAGTTGTGCAGTTACACAGCTCGAACCATGTGGTGGACTGTAGGTTGTACGAAAACTGGATATAAAGAATTAAGAGTAACCTCTTCCTACCCCAAACCACATTAAGAGTTCTTTCCCTTGCACATTGTTCATTTCACTCTCTGTTGCAACTGCGAACATTGTGGGTTTTTTTTTTCTGAGTTTGACAAAAATGTAAGTAGAACATGTTTTCTTTGATTTCTTGGCAACCTTACGCTGTGGTGTTTGTTGCACAGTAGCGCACAACCAGTCCAAAAAGGATTAAAGAGTACAAGATGCTTTAGTGAGAGATGCCTTTTTCACAGCATACGCTGCCTATATTTCAGAGATGTGTGTGTATGAGGGGCGCTCATACACCCAGGGGCAGAAATGGCAGGATGGCTGTGACTACACCTGTGAGTGTGTCAATGCAACAGAAGGGAGATACAGATGTACAGACAGGCAAGTGCAACATTGTTTCATCTGTCCATCCTTTTAAAACCTTTTAAGTGATTGTGATTACAACTCGATCAGTCTTTCCGAATGGACAGTTGCATATTTGAATCATTTTTGTATTGAGGCGTGTCACATGAGTTTACTGAAGAGATGTAGAGTTTGACAAAAACTCATATGGCATCTCTTCAGTGATCTCCTGAGACACCACATGGTAGTGCGTGAACCTTTTTACTACTCAGCAGACCTCGTTCTCTTGTGTTCATGACAGTGCTGAAATGTCATTCTACAGGTTCACATGACTAGACATGACATCAGACTTTGTCGTTCCTCACCATTGTACAACCGATGTAAAGCTATTAATTGTGGTGACATACTATAAGTGATCTAGAGAGAAAGCAGACTTCCAAGTACAATATATTGAGACAAAATTGTTACTTAGAATAGGTGATGATGTCTTCAACTGTTGCCTGTGCAGGTGTCTTCGCTACCCACAGGCCATTGCATCATTCTGCTCCATGGCTCGTGATCCTATGGATCCATGCTGCATGGTGCCAGACTGCTACGCCACTCCCGCTCCAGGCTCCACTGTCAGTCCTGGTCCCACGTTGTCACCGCCGCGTGGGAACACCCCTTTCCCCACACTTCATCCCACATTACCCAGTGGCACAGGTACACACTAGCTGAAATGTTCCCACCAGGTTTAGACACCATGGTGATGTGTGTAATTTTTGTGCTGGCTTCCCTGTATGGATTCCTATGTTAGCCCAATAGCACCTTGACTTTTTAAAGCGCATGCCCTGACGTGTCGAGGCTCACAAATTGTTCAAAGCTGTTCTGGTGGTATCGTACATGTGCCATGTTTTGGAATAGAAATTTTGAACACCGACAAAGTTTTCTTAGGAAACTGTTGTCATTGTGATGCAGCCACTGGACCATTGTAGTCTGCGTTACTGGAGTACTGCTATAGAGATTTTGTATAAAATGTGTAGTATGCTGTGAAAATAATTGGGATGTTGAAGATAATGATATTTAGAATGTGATAAGACATTAGATTGTAATAGGATGCTAGATGGTGAATGTGATAAGAGTACTTGATAAGAGGAGTCAATGCAATTCTTTTTAAAATTTCTTTAATAATAATGTCCGTCGTAAAGGTCCATTAAGAACAAGCCGTTGTGTACATATTGTTAAACATTCTTGCGTATTACACTAACACACTTTTACTTTCACTTTTTACTTTATTGTACAGCACAATGAAGATTTTCTTTTTCATGTACACACATAAACAGACAGTAACGATTATTATTATTAATATTTTCCATAGCATATAATGACATGAGTAATGATCTGTTGTATTGTGTTTTTCAGAGTTCTGTGTGTACAAGGGTATCCCCTACAGCCATGGTCAGACTTGGAATGATGGCTGTGATCTTACCTGTCGCTGTGAGGATGTTGTCACCGGACAGGTCAACTGTGATGACAGGTGACTGAGCATTTACAGCATTAGTTTCAAGCAGCCTTTGTTTGTCACTGGCAACTTTTTTTAAACCTGAACACAAATGCAGTTAATGGTACAAAACAGTCGTTTCGGTGTTCCTTTCAAAGGAATTTCAAAACTATGGCTCACTTTGACCATCTCTGTCAAACTCAGAGGGTCAGTTTGTAAAATCAGTGAAGTACAGCCTCAAAATCTCTGTGTCAGATTCTGAAATCTCTGCATAAACGACACACATATGTGCGTAATAAGGAACACTGCATTTTGACGTGTTTTGATTTGGATGCTTCTGTTTATCCTACCTTCAGTTTTGTAAACGTAGAATCCATCCAGTGACATACATCATCTGAATATTGCAAGGGTTTCTGCTCTGATATTCAATTTGAAAAGAAAACACTGGGTAAAAAGCAACCCAGGGTTAAGTGTAATGTTAATGTATTTCACTTCCAGGTGCTAGTTAAGGCCACAAAAATTGATAAAATTTATTTTCTGCCTTGGTTCTTTGCTATTTCACCTGTCTCCTCCCCCTCTAACCCCTGGCAGGGTGCTGCTCCTTCTTCCCACCTGGTCAAGGCAGCCCTTGCAGTTTCACTTGGGATTTCAGGCTTTTGAAGATTTCAGAATGTCACCCATATTCTTATTACTGAGCTATTTGAGTGCAAAACTGGACGTAAGCCCTTTGTCTCTGCCAGGTGCCCAGTCTACAGTCAGATACCACCATCCTGTCAGCTGATCACCGACCCCAACGACCCATGCTGCCAGGTGGCAGTGTGTGAACCCACCAGGCCCGGCTTCAGCAACACCTCCGTCATCCTGACTGGTCTTGTGGGAAATATTTCTGGACACTCCCTGCCGCCCAACAACCGTGGTCCTCTCACCCGCACAAGTAAGTGGAAAAGATATATTAAGGTGTGCTGTGTCTTTCTTATTACAATGTCGGTGTGTGTGTGCGTGCATGCATGCATCCCTGAACTTTCTGACATTCAGCAGGTGACAGTCTTGGGAAGCTGTACCTGTAAGTGCAGGTCCTTGATAAACTTTATACAGTTTGATAATAACCACATTTTCCCTTCCATTTTTCTTTGTAAAAAAAAGAAAAAAAAAAAAAAGCAGTAACTGATCCTTTATCTCTATATGACTTATATTGTGTTTTGTTTTGTTTTTAGATGAGTGCATCTACCATGGGCGATCATACCAACAAGGAGATGTGTGGGATGACGGCTGTAGCTTCACTTGTCAGTGTGTTGATAGTCAGAGTGGACAATACTTGTGCAATGAAAAGTAAGTTGGACAGGTTACCTTTAGTATTATAAGTTTCTTTGAAATTATCCGTGAATTTTACACACAGATTGTAATAGTTTTGACATGGTCATCCTGTTTCTTGTATTTCTCATTGGCAGCGTTCAGTATTGACAGACCATGCTTATCGTCGAGTGACAGCAAAGCAAGCTAAGAGTATGCTAACCTCATGTTTACTGTTTCTCAGGTGTCCACGTATACCTAGCTTGCCACCAACCTGCCAGATGATCCCTGATCCTAGCAGCCAGTGCTGCTTGCAACCATACTGCGAGCCCTGGCCAACCCTTGCCCCCACGGCACAGCCTGCAGGTACCCCTCCCGCTCCCACTGGAACAGGCCCCACAAGTTCTTCAGGGCCTACACTTGAACCAACTGCACAGCCTCCATTCCCAACTGGTTAGCCTTTTTTAATTGGCTGTTTGTTTGTTGCTGGTTTTTTTTTGGTTATTTATTTGTTTGTTTAAGATTAATACAGTGTGTAGCTGTGCAACTATCGCCTCTTGTGTGACAATAATGAAAGTTTTAGAAATAGAATAAGCAAACTTGATTGCCCCACAAGGGAAAATTGTCTTGAACATGACTTATTCTTTTATCAGTGTATGGTTCATATATGTCAGTGCTAGGCCTTGTGTTTAGTTCCATTGTTGCTTCTTCATGTGATACATGTACCAGTAAACGCCTGTGGTGACTGCATGTCTGCAGGGCTTTGTATCTCTGGGCATGATAACAAGACAAATGTCCCGGCTGACTGAAAACATACACAACATTTGTCCTTAATCAAGCCGACAATGGTGTAAAAATGATTGGACATGATTATGTCAGCCTTGGTGAGAAAGTAATTGGACATTTCAAAATTGGATTAGTCTGTGACTGATGTTTGACATGGGTTTGGATATCTGTGACTGAATAGGAATAATGCTGACTCCCAGGAATATTGCTGTTGTAGGTTCACGTATTTGTTTTGGGTTTGTAGATGACAATTTATTTTTTTTTATTTGCAGTGATTTTAAATGTGATGAAAGTTATCATTCTGGTTTTGTGTCATGATTCTGTTTCAGAGGTGTGTGTCTACAACAACCAGGCGTACCGCCAGGACCAGGTTTGGTATGACGGATGTGATTTTATGTGCCGCTGCGAGGATGCTAGTGCTGGCTTCTATCGCTGTCAAGAGAGGTAAGATAGTTTACTGTACTTACGTGCATGGTGCTTCTTGGAATTGTAAAATGCTTTTGGTGTACAGAAAGTTCACAGATTATAGACAGATCAGCTTTCAGATTATGCTTGGCTGGTGATATAACATTCACAATATTGCCCACAGTTTTAAATCGGATTCTGCGCTGTACGTGTTCAATCCAGTCTACTTATGTGGTGTTTTGTGGTGTCTTGCTACCAGAGGCGACAATTGCTGACTTCGCAGCAGACTTCCTGTGACAGTGTGAACGGGTTGCTCCGTGAACTAACCACATACCAGATGACTTTTCCACCAATTAATCTCTGATTACACAACGTAGTGTATGGCCACTGACAGTGGTTGACATGAGGCAAGCCGGTGCTATGTATACAGTCAGGCACTGTGGCATCGGAAGAGTCAATGTTTGTCTGATTAGGCAAAATGAACTTTGCTCTCTCTCACCATCATTCACAACTGCATATTTTGTTGTCTGTTTTCTTTCTGCAAGGTGTGCGCGTTACGACAATGTTCCATCTAACTGCGTCATGGCTCCTGACCCATCCGACCCATCTTGCTGCGAGATTCCCGAATGCCCCCTCAGTACACCCACCCCAGCGCCGGGTGCCTCACCTACCCCTGGCATCATACCTGGCCCAAGTGTGTCACCAGGAACTGTGATCGGCGTTGGCAGGGTGCCCACCCCCGCACCCGCACTTGTGCCACCCACAGGACCTGACGGGTCAACGTTGGAACCGCCACGGGTGACTGGTCCTGATGGCAGTCCTGTGACGCCGACGCCAGCTCCAGGTGTGACTCAGCTTGTTTCGTTGCTACCACTTAATTATCCCTTTTGGGTTGCTGCGGGAGAAGTGCCGCCTACTTGTTAAGGCCCAACTTGTTACGGATGGGGGAACGGGGAACATACCTCATACCAAATATTTCTTCAGTTGTGTGTTGCACTGGTGAACAGAGAACAGTAGGGAAAAAGATTCCTGGATTATTCATGAAGGGACTGATATGTGTGTTTTTTGTGTGCAGGCTGCTACTACAAGGGCAGGATATACCAGGTGAGCGATGGACCGTGGGAGGACGCGTGTGACTACGTTTGTGAGTGCCTTGATGACAGCACAGGCAGATACCAGTGCTCCGAGAAGTAAGTGTCAGTGGTCAAAAATGTTCTGTGAATCCCTCCACCCCAACATCAACACCCCCCCCCCCCAAAAGAGAAAAGAGCTCAAATAAAATTTTTTTTAAAAAGAGAAAAAAGAGTAAAAAGCCAAATAAACAAACAAGCCAAAAAAGAAAAACCCCAACCAACCGATCAACCCACCAACCAGCCAAATGACAACAAAAATAAAATTCACACAAATGCACAAAACAGCAACAACAAACCATAAGTAACAACAACAAAAGAACAACCAAAAAACCGAAACAAAAAACAACAACCAGCAATAACATGTAAAACAACAAGCCAACAACAACACACGACAACACACACACACACACACACACACACACACTCGGACAACTGCAACAACATGGGACAAGAATAGATAAAGAATCCCCTGTATTCACCATGTGATTAAACTTGTGCGTGCAGGTGCCCAGTGCTGGCTCAGTTCCCTGAGGACCGGTGTGTGCTGGTGCAGGACCCTATGGACCAGTGCTGCATGAAACCATTCTGTGATTTTGTCAACTCCACACCTTTCCCCAATGGCACCCCAACCCCACACCCTATGCTTGTACCCTCAGGTGGGACCACGTCATCTGTCATTGCAACACCAGGAGGTATCCCCACGGCAGAACCCAATGGCACACCTCCTGGTAAGCTCTTGCTGAAAAACATTGTTCGGAAGAAGACACACTAGACAAAGTTTTGGTCACAGCCTTCTCTTTGCGGTTTACTGTTGCTAAGTTACAGTCATGTCTAGGGTCACAAATTGTTCAGAGCTTTTTGTTGGTGTCTAGCATCATGGTGTCTAGCATCATGCCACTTAGCTACAGCTGGCACTGAGCAAACGAAAGCCAAAACACAAGCTGATAATCACAGCGTCTGGCATGGTGTCTGGGCTAGGACAGATTCAAGCTGTTATAGTTCTTCTTCACACATCACCAGAGGCCAGTGTCGTGCGTTTATCGATATGGCAGACTGTTTTGAGTGCACACATGCAGTCACAAGCACAACTGTTCCACAACAAAACCCTCTTCTGTGTAGACAAGTAATCTTGGAATTGACGCCTTTAACTCATCCGTAATGCTAGACTTTGATCAAAGGTTTAGCCATGCATTGTGCATGGCTCATCAGAATTGTGGCACTCTTCCACCATACCTTCACTCATCACCTGTCAACTGCCATTAACCCTCTGGTTGTTGTCTGTGGGGCTTCTCAAAATTCCCAAACTCAATTTGAAATCTTTTTGGGAGCGCTCTTTCAGTTTCGTCGCACCAACCTTATGGCACACCCTGCCTGCGAATCTGAGAAATGCGCCCACTCTGTCTGTTTTTCAGAGCAATCTTAAAACGTTCCTATTTCGCAAAGCCTTCCAGTGATTTCCTGTGTAACTTCTCAGTTTCACCAGTGTACGTCTGTCCATCTTTGTAAAATGTGCGTTCCCAAGAAATACTATTTATTATTATCTTTATGTAAAATGTGCGTGCCCGAGAAGTACCATTTATTATTATTTTTATGTAAAATGTGCGTGCCCAAGAAATACTATTTATTATTATCTTTATGTAAAATGTGCGTGCCCAAGAAATACTATTTATTATTATCTTTATGTAAAATGTGCGTGCCCAAGAAATACTATTTATTATTATCTTTATGTAAAATGTGCGTGCCCAAGAAATACCATTTATTATTATCTTTATGTAAAATGTGCGTGCCCAAGAAATACTATTTATTATTATCTTTATGTAAAATGTGCGTGCCCAAGAAATACTATTTATTATTATCTTTATGTAAAATGTGCGTGCCCAAGAAATACCATTTATTATTATCTTTATGTAAAATGTGCGTGCCCAAGAAATACTATTTATTATTATCTTTATGTAAAATGTGCGTGCCCAAGAAATACTATTTATTATTATCTTTATGTAAAATGTGCGTGCCCAAGAAATACCATTTATTATTATCTTTATGTAAAATGTGCGTGCCCGAGAAGTACCATTTATTATTATTTTTATCAAAACTGAATTTACCATCCATTTTTCATTAAATACACAAAATGTCAAATGTGTAGTCTTTAGTGAAACTTCCTAGCAAGGCTTGTTTACATGTGGTCAGTTTACTGCAGTTTCTTTGCGGTAGGCACAGTGGCAAAGCAGTGGCTGCCCCAGTCACAACAGACTTAATAAGGTTTTTTTAATCACATTTCAGGATTCTGTGTTTACAATGGAGTCTACTACCGCCAGGGAGCACAGTGGTACGATGGCTGTGACTTGGACTGTACATGCGATGATGCCAACACTGGATTTTACACATGCAAAGATAGGTGGGTTGTAAAACATTACCTGTTTCTGTAGCGCATTTCCAGTAGGTCATTACCACCCATTCTGAATAAAGGTTCCTTTAAAGCTTATTGTCCCATTCCTGTGTATATTCCCAATTATGCTTAGGCAATTATGAAGTATTTGTGATAGATGTAATTACAAAAATGCAAGAAGACAACATAGACGACAACAGACGAGCCAAATGTAATATCCAAATTGTTCGTTAATGAGCTTTCATGACAAAATAATCAAACTACAACCTGGACAGCACCTCCTATTTCAATCTGTTCACTGGGAGCAGCTGCAGTCAAATTTTGGAAAAGAAAAAAACAAAAATGTAAGAAATCTGTCTTGTGTGTCGTTCTCTTGGTGTGTTTTGAATCTTTTTGATATTCTAGCATGCTGGCAATTCTTTTCAGTCTGATATTTTTCTTCGTTCAGGTGCAAGAGCTTCGGCCAGCTGGACAGAGGCTGTGTTCTAAAAGTGGATCCTCAGGACAGCTGCTGTTTGGTGCCGGACTGCACACCACCCTCTCTCCTAGTCACCGCCCAGCCCCCAGGTGGATTCACTGGAACTTATGCCCCAGGCCAGAGCACCATGGGGTCCTTCACCGGATCTGGGACACTCTCTCCCCAGGAGCCGTTCATTCTGGTCGGTACAACTAATGGAACTTTCACCGGCACTGGCGGGTTCACTCCACCACGTGGTGTGTTTGGTGTCAGCACTGGATTCAGTGGTGAGTCTTAGTTTTTCTCATATCTGTTAAAGATCTAGGTCACAGTGTCATGACAAAGTTTTCACTCATTTTCTCAGCAACCACAAACATAAGGCAACCCAAACTTCGGCACATATATAGCTGATACGAAGGGCATTTTTGTGCAAGTGACTTTTGAGGGAGCTGTCTTAAGGGTCAAGGTCACACATAATAATAATAATAGTAATAATAATAATATTTATAGGGCGCTTATCCCCGGGGAACGAGCTCTAGGTGCCTTACATTCTAAAACCGAAGTTAAAAAAACAAACATTCACTCAGTGTACACGACGTAAAAACAACTAAAAACAGTAAAAGAGCACACACACACACACACACACACACACACACACACACACACACACACACACACACACACACACACATCACGACTGAGTAGAAATGATAAAGGATAGACAGAGACAATTAAAAACCAAGAACAAGTACCGGTACTCATGAGTCAGTATGCCTATTTCTGGTCAATAAATGTGATATCACCAACAGAACTGATGTATTTGATTTTTATCTTGAAGAAAGTGTCTCAGTATGTAATGTGGCCATGCTCATGGAATTTGTAAAATGTGTGTGTGTGTGTGTGTGTGTGTGTGAGTTCAGATGTGTGTGTCTACAAGGGAGTAGCATACCGGGAAAATGAGTTTTGGGAAGATGGCTGTGACTATGTCTGCAACTGTGTTGATGGTCTGCGTGGCAAATACCAGTGCATGGACAGGTACGTACAACAGTTCACTATCTCTGATCCTGGATTGTATAGCATGCATTGTTAAACTCTTCACTTGTGGCGTTGGGCTTATATTAAGATGTTGTGTATGCCTGTGCAAAGGATCAGTACCATATTTTGTCAGAAAATATTTTCACAGAATTTGGTTAAAGTATTACTGGAAATGTATGGTGTGCTGCCCTCCAGTGATCATGTGCAGGTATTGAATTCTCAACAGGTGTCACAATGTCTACTTCCTGCCCCCGTCCTGTGTCATGGAGCCAGACCCAAGCGATTCCTGCTGCCAGCTGGCCCGCTGTTACCCTGGTGGTCTGACCACAGCGGCTCCTACAGGCACTGGCCAAGGCTTCACGGTTACAGGACCTTCCGGCACGGGACCCACGGGTGCCATAGGCAGCACGGTTTCTGGCTTTACAGGGACAGGCACACCGATTGACATCACTCCCAACGTTGTGACAGGACCATCTGGTTCAAATCCACCTGGAGGCAGCACAATTTCCGGTTTCACTGGCACTGGCACTATCATAAACGTCACACCAAATGTACCTACTGGTCCATCCGGTTCAAATCCACCTACTGGTTCAGTTGGCGGCAGCACCATGTCTGGATTCACGGGCACTGGCACTATCATAAACGTTACACCAAATGTACCTACTGGTCCATCCGGTTCAAATCCACCTACCGGTTCAGTTGGTGGCAGCACCATGTCTGGATTCACGGGCACTGGCACTATCATAAACGTTACACCAAATGTACCTACTGGTCCATCCGGTTCAAATCCACCTACCGGTTCAGTTGGTGGCAGCACCATGTCTGGATTCACGGGCACTGGCACGCC
Source organism: Batillaria attramentaria (assembly GCA_018292915.2). Classification (NCBI taxonomy): domain Eukaryota; kingdom Metazoa; phylum Mollusca; class Gastropoda; family Batillariidae; genus Batillaria; species Batillaria attramentaria. Next base: position 678,608 of record JACVVK020000115.1, on the reverse strand, counting down.
GATGGTAGTGACGCCTGGATTTGGAACAGGACCTGCTGGCACAGGACCCAACGTGATGACCTCCATGTCTAGCTTCACTGGGCAGCAAGGTAAGGGAGCTGGTTTGTAAACAGAAATCTGTGATACGTGTCATCTGCACTGTACCAACATTTTCTTCTTTTTTAAAATTCTATTTTGTTGAAAAACAGTTCACACACACACACACCCACACACAAAAAAAAACAAAACACACACACAACAGAAGAAGGTCAAGAAGTCTACAGTGTTCCTTCTGGCACTGATCCAGCATTTCTTTGATTTACAGTTGCCCTGCCATTTCAGGTGGTTGACGCTGCAGGATTTTTTTTTTTTTAACATTTGAAACCTTTTGCTTATTTCATTTTACATCTGAAACCGTTTGCTTATTTTTGTACGTCCAAAATAGTTTGCTTATTTTTTAAAAATATTATTTTGTTGTTGTTTTTTTGTCTGTTGACAGGGGCGTGTGTGTACAAGGGTGTTATGTACAATGGAGGAGACACATGGAACGATGGCTGTGAATACCAGTGTACCTGTGATAATGCCATGATTGGTGTCTACACTTGCACTTACATGTAAGCTGTCATCTTGTGTCATACTGCTCTGTGTGTGTGTGTGTGTGTGTGTGTGTGTGTGTGTGTGTGTGTGTGTGTGTGTGTTCGTGAGAGAGAGAGAGAGAGTGACTATCCCTTTTTATAGTTTTCAATAAAAGACAGATACCCGGTAGACAGAGAGACAGACAGATGGATGGACGGACGGACAGACAATGATAAAAATTAAAACATCATCAGTGTCCTTGCTTCTCCTCATATTTACTGGAATTTCATTGCCTTCATGATTTTTGGCAAGGATGCCAGTGTTGTAAACCTTCCTGCATGTTTTAAATGATAAACTTTTGCAGGTGCAAGGCATACTCCGGTCTACCAGATTACTGCCAACTTCAACCAGACCCTGACAATGCCTGCTGCCAGAAACCGGTGTGCACTGTGCAAGGGACTCAGCTGGTGCCAGGGATCGGTGGCACTCCGACGCGTTCGCCGACACTTGCTCCAACAATAACTGACGTCATTCCACTTGGCACACACACTGTCATCACAGGAAACAGCCCCATGCCGCTGCCCCCTGGTGCAGGCGTTATCACCACAGTGGGTGGCGTACGAGGTGAGCTGGCTGTTTTATAGGCTATGCAGTAAACTGGAGCATGATCATGGTTGAAATTGTCTCACACATACACTCATGCATGTACACACACACACACACACACACACACACACACACACACACACACACACACACACACACACACACACACACACACAGAACCAAGACATTTGATTTGCCTTTGAGTAAATACGTTTCCACAGCACTGTGCTAAAATTTGCAAGCATTTGTATCAGTAACGCAGTAAATCACGTCAAGATTCCCACAACTCACTTTTTCTTTTTCTTTTATTTTTTTGAAAGCTGTGACACCAACAAAGTCGAGTGTTGAAGTGGTATGTGTACGATGGACTTGAACAAAATATGAACACATAAAATGACCTCTTAAGAACTGTGCATCTTACTAAATGTCATGTTTCATATGCTTCCAGAGGGCTGTGTATACAAAGGAGTGGTGTACATACCTGGTGAAACATGGGACGATGGCTGTGACTACACCTGCACCTGTATCGGAGATGGGACTGGCTTCTACAGATGTGTCGCCAAGTAAGACATCTTAATGTACAGTGATCCATTTACACCTGGCAGTTGAAGGCACATCATCTTCCATCCTTTGTATGTTGAGAAATTGTTCTTTTGGTAGTGTCTATATAACTTTTCACAACTTAGACACCTACGCAATGACAGCATAAGCTGGCACTGAGCCAACGGAAATTTACCTGGGAAGTATCACAAGGTGTCGACTGGTCTTGCGGCTACAGTGAACTGCTGAGTAGTGGAATTTGAAATTTTGACAGCTCGCCTAGCATGTAGACAGCATATTGTATCTCACTCAAAGCTCTACTAATCACTGAGACTATTTCGACCATACATGCACACACACAAGTGTAAGTGTTCCAACCCTACTCTGAAGCCTAGTTATCCTTGGAAAGGCGTTTTTAAATAAAACCAGTAATTATGTTTAACTCTCACCCCGATCACTGGTAGATCAGCAGGTACATGTAGATAGTTTAATATTGCCATGTGCTCTGTTGCACTGAACACTGCAAACATTGGAATATATTGTGGTGGTGAATTTTCACAGTCTCTCGTATACACTTGAACGTAAGAATGGTACATAGTATAAATATTGCATGATTTGCATATTTGTGTGGGTTACAGCATGTGCATATATATACTGACTCTTTATCTTTACCTTTGAATGACAGATCCCATGTATCGGAAACAGGAGAAGCCTCAGCAGAGTTAAATTTTTCTGTTTCTTCTGACAAGATGGTAGACATCAGCATTTTCACTGTGTTTTTCTACAATAGGTGCCCATCATATCCTGCTCTGCCTGTGTACTGCTCGCTGTATGCCGTCCCTGGGCTGTGCTGTAGCGCCCTCTCCTGTAACGTGCCCAACGTCGGCGCCTACAAGCCTGTACCACAGATCGACTCTGGCCCTAAGCCCACCCAGATACCCGGCCCCGATGGCCTGTGGCCCACAGCCGCCCCGCAGGTCAACCCTCAGCTTGTTTACGGGTTTGGCTTCACAGCTAATGGCACGTCTTTGCCTGGCGGTGGTGCTGCGGTGCCTGCCGGCTATCGCAATAACACTGGTGGTCTCAGAGGTGAATATACATGTAGTATACCAAAAACTGCTAGACTGTAAAAAGATAATTATATTCAAAGAGAGAAATATTTTGGCCTTAGATCCATGTTTAGGTTAGAGCACTTATAATGAGCACGAAAATGAGGCATTAATTTAAATAACTTGGACACAAATGAAGACAAAGGCACACAAAAAGTCCTTACACAGAATGTGATCATTGAACACTAAATTTGTTTCGGAAGAGGTGAGTGTAGGTACCAGTGGATAACAGCTATTTGTGTGTGTGTGTGGGGGGGGGGGGGGGGAGCATTTACCCTGTTTAAATAACTGTCTTCAGTAGATACACAAAAGTTGCAAGGCCCAGACAATAACCTGGACATGTATTAACATATCTTTCTGTTATGTCTGTTTCAGACAAGTGTGTGTTCGACATGAAGATGTACAACCAAGGAGAGAAGTGGGTGGACAACTGCACAGAGTGTGAATGCCAGGACTCTTTCACTGGCTTCTATCGCTGCAACGCAAGGTAATAAAATCAGAAATATTTGAGCTATTCTGCTCTGCCAGAATTGTGAAGTAGCAGTTATTGGTTCTCAGTCTCACACTCCCAGACAGCGTTTCTTATCTGCATTAGACATCGGTCAGTTTTGAAATGTCCAATGACTTTCTCACTGGGGGGGACATAATTGCGTAATTTCAGCACCTTAGTCGTGATTCAGGAGAAATGTCCTAAACATTTTCTGTCAGCCAGTACATTTGTCCTGTTACAGTTTCCAAGGCTACGAATTATTTATTTTTAAGCCCTGCACAGTGCATTGCCTGTCTCTTTAGCATTACTGACTTCAGCTCAGTATGTTTTCATCTGTTTCTGGTACTGGGGAAATTTTGTGCTTTCCTTTTCCCAGCTGCCCCATCTTTGATAGTACCCATGCGCAGTGGAAAAGGACGTTAACACCCACCCACCTACCCGTTTTCATTTTTTTCTACCACCAACAGATGCCCGACATACAACCGCACCTCTCTGCCTGACGGCTGTACAGTGAAAACAGATCCTGCAGACATTTGCTGCGAGGAGCTGTCATGCCCGGATAAACAAGGTCAGACAGTCACCAACATCACTCAGATCCTACAGCTTTACCCCATTGTCGGCACGTTCAGCGGTGGAATATCGGGCTTCCGACCAGGATACACTCCACCGCAAGGAAATTACGACATTGTGTCTGGTCAAAGAAGTGAGTGATTCGGATCTGTCCTGACACACTTTGTATTGCACATAGGGATTCTCTGTTTGTTCTGTTTTCTTTACAGGCAACCCTCTTTGGTTGAAAATGGCTGAGCAGCCTTGTATCTAAACCAAACCAGCGCTTGCTTTTTGCTGTACAGCGCAGTGCACAGTTCACTTCTGGCAGAGGTGGATTTCTTGGCTTTGTTCCTATACTTCTGGGTCACCATGTCATTCTCTTTGCTGCTTACTGGCGCAACAAAAAGTCAGGCAAATGTAAGAAAATTGACAGCTTGCTTAAGCTCTCTGATGACTCTGACTGGCTGAGCTGGACGTAAATGTGCGATGGCACTTGATGGGGATCCCCTGTTGCATATGGCGTAGTGTTAAAAGTGGGTGTGTTCAACTGAGATGCATACACTGTGGCTAGTTAGGGCGTGAAGCGTTGTTCAGCATTAGTTGTGTCCTTTTCTGATATAATATTCGTCCAGCGACTATAAAGATATTGACATTTCATTTTTTTCCCCCAGTGGAGCACACCCTGATGCTTGTGGGAAAAAAGAAGAAGAAAAAAAAAGTGTCACTCGGACTATTCCCACTGCATCCTAATGGGTACTCAGGTGTAGAGAGGGGATATTACATATGATGTACACGTACTTTCCCTTAACACCTCTTTGACGACTGTTCACAGATGGATGTGTGTACAAAGGCGTGATCCACCCATCAGGAAGTACATGGGAAGATGGATGTGATTTTAACTGTGAGTGCCTGGATGGAGTCACCGGCTTGTATGAGTGTAAGGCAAAGTAAGTACTTGTACACTTCTTGTCAAATCTTAGGTCAGTGAACATTTACTTTTATTGTTTGTGTCTGCTTACATATATTTTTGTTTGCATGATGTAGGTGGATGTGTTTTTCTGTTCCACCTCTGTATTCTCTCTTCAGGACAAATGTCTGAATATCTACTCTGAATGAGAAAACTTCACAGCTTTCAAGCCCTCTGTTGATTCTACCCATGACCTGGGAGGAATCACCATTGGAACTAGCAGAGAGTTGGGGTAGCCAAAAAAAAATCTTCACAGCTCACCTTTCCCAATAATTAGCAGTAAAACGCAAGGTTTTGGTTGATACTGACAATTCTGTCACCTGTTATGGAAATAGAGTTTTGGTGAAGGTGTACAAAGGATCAAACACAAGTCAGTGTCACCCAAGAGTGTTTTAACTCTTTCAACACTGAGGACTGTCTACCCGGTATCGCATCCAGCCCTGCACAACATTTGAGCCTGAAGAACTGCACAATCCACCTGACTTATGCACTGTGAATTTTAAAAGCCCGGACTGCATAAACGGTCTTTTGTGTTTGGACATTGTGCGGGGTGGGACCAGATCTGCCGTGCTTGGGATGAGAGTTGTTGTGGTATTATTTGTATTTTACAATAATCCCCCAAATGCCTAGTTTTCAGGGAGTGTCAAGGTAGACAACTGTCAGTGTCGAATGAGTTAACTGCTTTGTCATCCAGATTCTTGATGAAGTGTGTGTCAGGCAAATGCCACACTTGCCGTGAACACATACAGAAGTGGTTAGCTGTCTCACTGTCTCTACATCTCTGTCTCTGTCTGTCTGTTTCTCTCTCTTATCTGTATGTATTTCTGTGTCTTTGTGCTGTAGATGCATCACCTACTCCCTCCTGCCCCCGATGTGCAAGATGGTGAGTGTGGAAGGTGAATGCTGTCCTATAGTGGACTGCCACCTGGAGACGACCCCAGCTCCAGAGGAGTGTCGTGACAAGATTGACAACTGTGATGAGTATGGTCATGGAGAGCAGTGCCGTGGTGCCTACTTGGGATGGGCTCAGGAACATTGCCCAATGTATTGTAAATTCTGCAGTGAGTATTTATTCATTTATTTATTTATTTTTGTTTGTTTATTTATATTTGTATATTTTTGGGGTTGTTTGTGTTAAACTTAGATGTAGACATCATATAGGATGTTGTTTAATGTTTATGAGTTTATTGTTTCATTTAAACATTAATTGTCTAGTCCAAACCCACATCAGTAGTTTGGGAGTGAATTGAACGTTGGTGTTGTTTGTTTCGTTTTTAAACATTCACTGTAGCAGTCAGGGTGCTGACTGGGAACTAACATTCAAGTTTGCTCTTTGACAAACTGAGACCTCTCTCTCTCACTCTCTCTCTCTCTCTCTCACATAATTTGTATACCGCCATTGCATATGTTGCTTAAATTGAATTTTTATTGAGCATGTCATAAGCATGTCTTGTTTATGCTCAAACTGTGTTTCTGTACTTTCATCAGTGCAACAAAATAAATCAGTTTAAACCAACTAACATTCAAGGATCGTGGAAAATGACAGTGCTATTAAGTGGGCTTCGAGCCTTTGTGTATTCTGGCCTTTTTCTAACATGCTTGTTGTCCTTTTCATTCCAATAACAATTTTTTCCCTTTTTGTTTCTTTTACTTTCCTGTGGCTTATCAGTACCAACACACACTGCGCCACCTGAACCGTGTGAGGATGTCTTGCCAAACTGTGCTGATTATGGAACTGGCGTCTGTTCACTACCTGAGTACGAAAAGTGGGCCCATGACAACTGCAGACATTTCTGTGATTTGTGTGGTAAGCTGGACTTTTGAAGCCATAACCATTTTAATAGCAGTCATTTATGTGCATCTGTTACTTGCCTGATAAAGACCTTTGACAGCTAGTGCAACATTCCTTCCGAAACCCAATTTAGCAGCTTATCAACCAACCCCACCAAGCAGCTTATCAACAAAACAGTAAACTGACAGAGAAAACAAAAAAGCAAGAGATATCACTTCAGTTTATTAAATAGCAAAATCGTCTGTCAGATGATACATGCATTTTCATTTGGATCACAGCGACAAGTCCACCACCAACAACAACAGTATGGACAACCCCAGCATCCGGCTGCTTTGATGGAATTTCCTACTGTTCTGACTATGGCAGACAAGTGTGTGATGACAACAGTTACAAAGCTTGGGTCAACCAGAACTGTAAGAAGTTCTGTGGTGTCTGTGGTGAGCACTTTTTTTTGCTTTCTTTTTTTTAAATGGATTTCGTCCAATTTTCAGGTGGATGTGTGATTCATGAACATGTTGTTTGGCATGAAACTTACATCGGGATCATTTTGTTATTCCACCCCTGTTGAGGAGCGGCATTGACTATGTTTATTCTTACACTTAGTGGAAAGTAGCTTGCAGGCAGTCCAGCTTCTTCACGCAGTTTCTTTCGGGGAAAATGCTACAGTCATACCTGTATAAGATGGTCACCCAAGGGACTGAGTCAAGTTGGCTGTCTTGGACAGGTGGCCATCTTTTACAGGGTGCAAATTTCAGACGGAAAACGTGCCTAACTTTTCAAAGTTACATCCTACCTGTGATCGGACAGGTCTTGCCTGCTGAATGACCAAACAATAACACACACACACACACACACACACACACACACACACACACACACACACACACAAGCATGCTATTTTCAACCTAGTCCAAAGATCCTGTTACTTCAGTCACTACTGAGATTGAAAGTATTGATTTTTCATGTCAGACATCACAACCCACTGCCTAGAGTGATTATTAAAAGGAGATTAAGGCCAGCCTCAAGGCAGGGGACACTCTCATCATACTGTCTAGAGCTCTGATGTGGACATTATAATAGGGGCATAAAAGTGTGAAAACACCGACCACTACAACCGCAAAGTCACAGTCAGCTGCATGATTACATCCTATTGACATTGTACTGATTGTCAAGCAATCGGACAGATGCGCCTACCGCCCCCGTCCCCGCCCCTGACTCCCCCTTGGCAGGGAAGGTATGTGTCAGTGACCGCCACAGCTAACCTCAGAAGCCTGGATGGCAAACAGTTAGTGGATGGGACACTGCAGACACTGGTTGAGAAAAGAGCCAGGGTGCGAAGGTGGCCAAAACACCACAAAGTGACACGTTTTGTACTGGTTGGTTGGGACTGCCGTTACGGTAGCACGGCCACGTTAGGCAGGTGATTGACCGTCTTTTACAATGTAAATATAGAGGGAAAATGCTGCTGGATCCTTCGGGGTGAACGATTTTGGCAGTGGCATGGCTTATAGAGGTGGCGACGTGGCAGGTTTGATGGTAATAATGAAAATAAACAGAAAATGAAAATGAAACAGAAATGTTTTTGCGAATTACAAAATATCTGTACCTGAGCTGATTCCTCTGTATCACCTGACTGACAGTGTTGTCATTCAGCGTGTTGAAGGGGAAATCTTTATGATTTTTATGCTCACAGATCATTCTGAGCTGTTTTCGCGGTGTCTACCATCACAACACTAAGACGCCTGCACAGTGACAGCATCTCAAATGCTGGCACTGAGCCAACTGAAGCGTACTTGCTAATGCGGCTAATATGCTGAGTGAGATTTTTGTGTCATCAGTGGTAGAATTTGAATGTTTGACTGCTCACGCAAAGTGCAAACAACATTGTACAGCATTAAAAACTCTACTAATCATCAGGAATGAGTGTTTCAAGTGTGCAGGTATACTCACAAGCTTTGTAGGCGTACTCACAAGCGAAGCCTTATCAAAACATAAGTTGGTGTAGTAAACATGTGGCTTTGAGCTATGAGCTAAGAGATAGGAAAAAATGTGGCCAGTACTAATTTCCATCACTGTTGTTATTAATAGAGAAAGAGAAGGTGATCTCATACATGTTTATGGAATACTCAGTGATAGAGATAATATTGACACCAGCTATTTCTTTTAGTTTCTGATGTCCGCAACACCTGGCGATGATGAAAAGATCACTAAAAGTAGAAATGTTTGATCAGAAAGAATGAACATGTTTAGCCAAAGAATTATAAACAACTGGCACTTATTGCCAAATTCTGCTGTGTTTGCCAAAACTTCACAAGAATTCAAACTCGAAATCAATAAAATATTTAAAGATGAGATTTATTTCTGTTGACTATAAAGATGAGATTTATGTCTATTGACAATAAAATGCTGATGCACTGCAGTAAATTCCTATTCATTAAAATAAATAAATAAATAAACTTTGCAAGGCAATGATGAAGCCCAGCACAAGCACCTATGCTTATGGCTCGATTAATGCTGATGACAGTCGGTGGTCTAGTGGTTAAGAGACTTGTCACCAGTGCGAGAGGTCGGAGGTTCGAGTCCCACTTGGGACAAAGAATTTTTCCTTCTCATATGTGGCACCGTTCATTCGGGCCGATCGTCGGGTTCTCTCCGGGTACTCCGGCTTCCTCCCCCTCTGCTTTGGAAATGTTCAGCCCACCAAATAATTATTTGAAAAATAAATGCAATTCTAAATTCCGAAATTTAAATAGCTGAGTTGACCCTTCGCACCACGTGATTGTAATGTGTTTATGTCCAGTGTGTGAGAGAATGTGTGTGATTCATGTGAGCGTGTGTGTTGGGTTCAGTTCGCGGCGCTTTGAGCCGATTCACAAAATTGGGTAAAGCGCCTATACAATATCCATTATTATTATTATTATTATGAATAGCTTCCAGGAATACATGGCATGCCCACTAAATCAGGTGTTACTGAAACAGGTGACCAGAGCACATTGTCAACTGCGACATCGGCAGGCACAACCACCCCAGCAGAATGCGCAGACAAAATAACGAACTGTGCTGCATATCCGGAGTCATCATGTGGAGGACAGTACCTTTATTGGGCAAGAGACAACTGCAAAAAAACCTGTGGCTACTGTGGTATGTACTTCACCTGCTTTCAAGCAGTCACAGACAGTCATTCAAACCATCTTCCTCCACTGTTTTTTTTCTTCTTAAGTTTTTCATAGTTGTTCATTTTCATGTTTTTGAATTTGAAATTAGCTTTGCCTCGGGGACACCACACATGCCAGCCTTGGCTGTTTCTCTGTACTAACTGATTCAGTATCAATCAAACTTGTACAGATGAGCAGACGACTGGGGCTGGTGGCACCGCCACCACTGCGCCACCAACTTGTGTTGACACCATCAACAACTGTGCCGCATACGGAACACAGTATTGTGGTGGAGATTACCTGGCATGGGCTGCAGATAACTGCGCTGCTTTCTGTCGTTTGTGTGACGGTAAGTTTGTTCTCGACGATAATGTACTCATGTGTTGGGATGAAGTCAAAAAGGATGCAAGTGCTTCAGGTGCTACTCAGTTAAAAAAAATTGACAGTGGCTGCGCTCACGCAAAGCCATATGTCTGAAATATGAGCATGCATACGTCTTTGCGGGTGGGTGAGAGTGTTAGAAGTCTAATCTCCTTTTCCACCACATAAAAGTGATGTCAAAATGATGGGAAATTCAAAAACAGATGAGTGTGTGTGTTTAAGTATGGTGTGAAAATCCCAAAACTTCAGTAGCTGAGCTGATCCCTGTCACCATGTGATGTGTTCATTGTCAGGTGTGTGTACAAGAATGCGCATGATTCATTTGAGCATGCATGTTTTGTTCAGTTCACAGCACTTTGAGCCAAGCAGATAGGTAAAGCACCTAACAATACACATTCTTATTCATAGTAATATTTCTCTTTTGCTTTCTGTCTATTCCTTGATGCTCCAGACTTCGAGCTGACGACCGCACGGGCGGTGACAGCACAACCAGGATGGGTGGTGTTGATGAAGGGGGTGAAGGGTGTGCCGGGTGACCTGTGGAAGTTGTGGTCTGGCACCAACACCAGTAACGAGAATGTGCCGCAAGCCCAGTACCTCACCAACCAATACCCTGGCAACTACAAGAGTCCCTACGCCAACAGCTGGGGCACCTGCCGCTTTGAACAGGTAGGCTGATTCAGGAGGACAATACCCCCCCGTGAAATTCCACTGCCACTTTAAGATTGCAACCTCTGTGTACAGGTTCTTTGCGGGCTCTCTTCCTACATATGTCTGCCTCACTGTGCGCGTACCACCCATCTCACATGCTTCGTTCTGCCAGTGAAAAGCACCTTAGAGTCCCCAAGGGCAACATGAAAACCACAGGCGAACGTTCTTTCAGTTTTCTAGCCCCATATGTTCGGAACTCACTGCCTGTCAAAATTCGTGCTCTTCCCACACTGTCCCAGTTCAAAACTGAAAACCAGCTGAAAACCCACCTCTTCCATCAAGCCTGTCATAGTTAAGTACTCTGCCATTGTTTCTATGACTTTGTATATCTGCATGAGGGTGTGCACGTGTGTGTGTCAGTGCATGCATGCTCTTGTGTGTGTGTGTGTGTGTGTGTGTGTGTGTGTGTGTGTGTGTGTGTGTGTGTGTGTGTGTGTGTGTGTGTGTGTGTGTGTGAGTGTGTGTGTGTGTGTGTGTGTGTGTGTGTGTGTGTGTGTGTGTGTGTGAGTGTGTGTGTGTAGCGCTATGAGTTGCTTTGCGGTGACATTAAGTTATTATTATCATTATTTTATTGTATTAAATAAATGTAGTGTTTCTCATGTTCTGTATCCAGTGTAGATTCCGGACTGGGCAGAATCTTAATCAGTGATTAAAAGATTTCACTGAAAGAGGTGCTGAATGGGTGGATGGGTGTTAGGAAGTTTACCGGTAATGTACATCCTTCCCCGGCTGGGATTCAGACTCAAGACCTGAGCATTGAAAGTCCAGTGCTGTGCCATTCGGCTATTCCAGCTCAGCCTGAAAGGCACGGGCCACATTCAGTTCTCAGGGTCAGGCAACAGCTAGTCATTGTCCGGGTTTACCGTTTGTGCAGGTTAAAGTTGCCATCTACAGCGGTGGACAAGAGAAAGCCAACATCATCTTTGATGTGCGCAGCGCAAGCAAGAATGACTGGTTCCGTCCAGACAATGTCGTCTCGTCTACCTGGAACGTCTTACCACAGACCTCTGACCAGTTTGGCACTGCATCGTGAGGATATGTTTTACTTTAAGCCATTTCAATACTCATTTTCCGTCTCCACAGAAGCCAGCTTATGTTTTGAAACAGTTGCGCTTGTGAGCGCGCCTGTGCCCTCAGAGTAGTCTTAATGATTTGTAGAGCTCTGAATGCAGTCGTCTGAAGGTTGTGTGAGTCATCAAAAATATCAAAATTGTTCTACTCAGATGTTGACTGTGCTGCAACTCTGGCTGACTCTAAAGCCTTCTGTTGACTCAGTGCCAGGATGTGAGATGGTACAGGTGTCAAAGGGATACGATGTTAAACACTGTCAATTGAGTTCAGAATGATTTGTAAGCATAGAATTATAAGATGATGTTCCTTGAAATGTTTTTATTGTGGTAGAATTGAAATGATAGATAAAGCGAATGTGTGTAGAATGATAGATTTAATTGATGAAGAGTGTGTGTGTGTGTGTGTGTGTGTGTGTGTGTGTGTGTGTGTGTACGTGTGTGTGTGTTTCAACCAGGGACCCCCATGGACATCAGTTTGCTGTTGGCGACTTCCACGGATGTTCTGGTACTGGCTTTTTGCTGGTCTCCACCGAGGACAACTCTTGCCCATACGAAGATACAGGCAGCCCCAATCGGTTCCTTTACTCTCCCCACGCTACTGCTACACAACTTAGTCAAGGTATGGCCATTACCAAGAAATAGTCATACTGGTAGAATAAATTTTTGCTCTTTTTTGTGTGAAAAATTTAAAGATGTATGTGTATGTTCCGTATCTTTTCTTATACATGTAGTTGATTCAAACGAGAGAAAATTTAATGTTGCTATAAGTCTTTGCTTTCAGTGTGCATGCTTAGCATTTCACACACACACACACACAAACAAACAAAAAGTTGAAAGCGGACATCAGCTGTGGTGAGCATGCCATGCAAATGGCAGTGGTGAAAGTGAATAGCATAAATTACCAACGAGTTTTTATCTCTTGTATTCAGGAAATCTTGCTGAAGGAGATGTATTTGCTGTCCTTGGTCATGGTGGAATATGTAAGTAAAACCTTTCTTCCTAGTTCTGTGACTTCCATCAGTGTTTCTCCTCCAGCACACACACACACACACACACACACACACACACACACACACACACACACACACAAGCTGGAAGAAGGGGTGATGGTAGTGGTAGTGAGGTGTGTGTGGTGTGTGTGTGTGCACATGTGCGCACATGTGTGTGTGTGTGTGTGTGTGTGTGTGTGTGTGTGTGTGTGTGTGTGTGTGTGTGCGTGCGTGTGTGTGTAAGACCAGTTTTTGTCGCACTGTAGTCTTTTACAATTGTGATTGGTATGTTGCGCCCCGGATCGTCGTGGGGTCGTCGTGGTTGTCAGGAACGCTACAGATTTAGTTTAGTGAGCTACTCTGAAATGTGTGTTTAACATGACTGCAGTGCGAAAGAGTGTTGCATCATACTGTCGGGCCTACGTGCCATACACAGATCTCTTAGCGGAGTACATCGAGCTATTACAAGTATCTTCCTACTTTACACAATCTGTTTTCTAGTTAAAAGGGAATAAAATGAGACACAGTCACCGTTTATCTGAAGACTAATTCCAAGTCCGAATTCAGTGGTTCCAAACACAAGTCACACATAATCCAATACAGAATCACAGTTTCTTCTCAGTGCACATAGAACTTTCCAAATACAAGAGGTATCCAGTAACATGTCCAACACTGGTCACAATATAACAAAATAGCTCCAGAGGCTGAGCTTAACAACTGATGAAGATGAGAAGTATAGCGAGGAGCAAAGGGAGAGATTCGAGGGCTGGTGGAGCAACACAGATGTCTCCGGGGACTGTCAGAAAGCAATTGATGAAAACGTGGGAAACTGTCACTATTATAAGGCTCTGTCTTTAGCGTTTACACAAGAAATCATGTGCTTATCATGCGATCACGTGGCCAGCGCACGTGAGAGCTGACCCTTCACTGTGGCTAGCTTGACCCAACTTAAAAGTGCGCCTGTACTAAGAATGGCTGCTGTACTGAACACAAACATAGCGAAGTGTATTTTCGCTACAGGTGCATGGTCACCGGCATATTTACAGAAAATGTCTGTACCATTAAGAGTATTTTAATGACTAAACTTTTGACCATTTTTGTTTAACAGGTGCAGGAGGTGGTGCTCCTGTGTTTACAACTCAACAATCCATAACCGGCAGTGAGTAAACTTCATGTAGTCTTTGTCATCTTGCGCCTGCATGCGCTCCAAGATTCAGAGATTTAACGGCCCCAAAACACAATTGATATCAATGACTGCACTCACCAGCATACACATTTTCAAGCACTCCTCTCGCAGTTTCTTCTGGCTTGCTGGTATCATTCAAACCATGAAACTTTAACTTGCTACTCCTCACTACCCATTTACCAAAACACCTCAGTGGCGACTTCACCAAGATTCAACATTTTGTTCTTTCACAAACATGGCGAAATTTCCAGATCTACTGAACGGAGAATGTAGGAAGAGCATTGTCCTGTGCGATAGAACCGTTCAGGGATGGTTACTCTCGTCTGAACCATGCTAAGAAGGCCTGAAGTACTGCTTTGCATGTGGATTCCACATGTGGGCGGGGGGGAATAGAACCTTCTGAATGTGGAAAACTCATTTGTGGTAGGAAATGTGCTATGATGGTACATGTACTACCCTTTTGTCTCAGGGACGGAGGGCTGTTTCTACAACGGTCAAATGTATGGCCAGAACGCAGTGTGGCAGGATGCTTGCGACTACAACTGCACCTGTGAGGATGCAACCACTGGATACTACAGCTGTGTCGAGCTGTAAGTTTTACTGCTACATGTACATTCATAACAGTAGTGTTGACACTGGACTCGAAAAGACAATTTTGCTGTGCCTCAGGGCAACGTTTATTTGTCGGAGATTGAACAGAATGACTGTTGGGCATGCATCTTTGTATTACTATATCAAATAACGCTATTTGGAACTCATCGGTTATTTTTATATCAGCTGGCGGCAAGGCAAATTTTCTACATGGACAATAAAGTATCTTATTTAGACACTGAAACAGGTGGACGCCATAGTACCAGTATGTTTAAGTCACCCAGTTGCCTGCTTAAAAGAAATACAGGCTTTCTTTCCTGGCCAAGCCAGTGAGAGAGGCCATTTAAAGGTGTATAGGCAGAAACCTTATTGAACACTTCAATCAAGTATTTAAAATAAAATAAAATATCATCATCTGCTGTAAGATGGTATGTAGGATATACTCGCTGGTAATCAGTGTGCTAGGGAGACGGTTCAGTACATTTTACGTATACCGGTGTGCATTGTGATTTCAGGTGCCCCACCTACACCAATATTCCAGCAGGCTGCGCTCTTGTCAAACAACCAGGAGAGTGTTGTGAGAAACTCGACTGTCCTAATGTGCCAGGTTAGTTGTTTTTTTTCCTTATTTTTTTTTCTTCATACGTCAGATACTGAGGTTCTGTCTTCGACAGAACTGCCTTGCCTGTTCTTTGGAAATTGGGTTGAGGTCACCAACAGTTTTTCAGATCAAACCTGCACTCTTGTTTGGGTGTGGCATTTGAAAACTCTGCACATCAGTTGTACAGTTTCTTATACATGTAATAATAATAATAATAATAATAATGTGTGAATTATTTAGGCGCTTTTCCCAATTGATCAGCTCAAAGCGACGTGAGTGGAACACAATTGGTGCACACATGTGAATAGCTCCAATTCTATCACACACTGGTCATGAACACATTACGGTCACATTGTGCAAGGTGACAAGCGACACTACAACAGGCCACAAGCCTCCACCTGTTGTGTCAACTGTTTTATATAGGAAGTGGTTTGTCCTTCCACAGGTAATGGTTGCTACTACAAGCAGCACGCCTACCCTGAGGGAACCACCTGGCAGGATGGTTGCGACTTCAAATGCACATGTTCAGATGGTACCTCTGGCTACTACCAGTGCAGATCTCTGTAAGCAAAAGTTCCCCCACCACCCCCTTTCTCTTTTTTATTATTATTTTTTTTTAATGACTTTGCAAATTGTAGTATGTTTCAACACTGAAGCAGCATTGGCTGGTCTTCGTTCTGGTGTAGTCAGCAGAGAATTACATAGCAAATGATGAAGATGTGCACTTTTTGTTTTGGGATGTAGTTACATGAAAGGTAATTGCGTGAAGTTATTTTACCAAAGGTAATTAAAGGCAGTCAAGGCAGCTAACAGAAACAGTCTAATGATGGATTTGAGCAGAGAAGTTGAAACACACAGCCGCTAATGTAACCACATTGACAAACTAGAACTTTTCTTACAGCTTTCAGTTTTCGTAACTTTGTTTCTTAACGCTAAGTATAAATGCTATATAAATATATCCATTATTATTATCATCATATTGACTGTGTCCTGAGTCATTGTGCCTCTGTATTTCAGGTGCCCAACATGGGACACACTACCCAGTGAGTGTACACTGGTAGACCCGCCTGCAGGCGAATGTTGCTCTACCCCCAGCTGTCCGCCAGGCTACGAGGTCCAGACGCTGCCGCCGGTCTAGTTTCTTTCAAACACACAACTTTCAAATCTTCACTCTAACTTCACACTTCAAGTGTGATCATTTTATGGTTAACAATAAAGAGGATTCCTTTCTCTTTGATTTTGTAATTCATTGCGAGTGTTTGGTGGTGGTTGTAAGAGATAGCACAGCATGTGCTTGATATATAAGATTTTAATTTTTTTAGAGACCGGCAATGTATGTTCAGGTTCTTTACAAAATGCTCAGGTATACGGCGAAGATGTGACACAAAACACAAGAAATTGCTGGGCAGAAGGACGGATTTATTAAGATATATTTCAAAATGGCATTTTCCACCACAAAAACCTGAAAGGTCTACACTTACAAGTGTGTATGGTGGTTAAAGTAAATGTGCATTTTGTTTTTCAGGGATTTTTTTTTTTAAGTCAAATTAAGCTTCAGCAGCATTTCCACAAAGGCACATCTATCTCTTAATACATGTATTCACACGTATTCTAGGGTATTCTCTACAAGTAGTCTTCACAAGCAAAATGAGTACATGTATAAGAATTGCATTTGCACAACACTTTACCAGTTAACACACAGTAATGGAGGAGAACTACACAAATGCAAACAACAGTGAATATTCATCAACTGTACATGAATTCACCTGGACATGTTGGTTCATGAAATTACATTTACACTAACCGGCCCCCGTAGTGTAGTGGTTAGCACTTAGGACCATGGACCGGGAGACCCGGGTTCGAGTCCCGGCCGAGGCAAGCGGGATTTTTCCTACCTAGGTCGGCTCCTACCCAGAGCGGGTGTGCTATGGGCCCAATGGGGAGGCTGTTGCCACACAGCCGAGTTTCACCCACTTCACGGGTGCGACTTTGGGGGTGCTTCCCTTGGCATGACACGTCTTATGATGTGGATGATGACACAGCCGGCACAGCAGGTGCCGTAGTTCCCGGGCCTGGTTAATGCCGGGATATTCATGACAGGAAGCATGGAATGCGGCCCTGTCCCACAGTCCCAAACCACATGGACCTCTTACTATCATCCTCATCTCCATCATCATGCATAATAAAAATTGTCCCAGCTTCCGAGTCCTCCGTGGGTTCCACCCATGATCTGGGAGGAACACCACTGGAGCTGGCAAAGAGTTGGGGGGGGGGGGGAATTACATTTACACTGAATGCTGAAGGTTGTCGCATTTTCTTTTCTGCAACACAAGAAAACGTGTGCTTTCAAATCGTGTGAGTGACCTGTGTGTACTATGTGTAGTCAAAGGCAGTAGAACCATAGAGCAGAAGTTGGTGCATGGCTTGCAACTACACATTTTTACACTAGCAAACTATACAACATCAGCAGGATGAAAAGAAAAAGGAAAAAAAAACGGATTATCTACTCAACTGCTGTATTGGTACCCTGTGCAAATCAGAATATCTTCAATTTTTTTCATGTAACACAAACAAAATGAAGTGGACAGCTACCATCAGTTAAAGCTATACGATGAGACAGTTGTGTGTAAATATCAGTTTGCAAAATGAAAAGCTTCAGCTTGAAACTACTCCTAAGGGATGGTGTGTGAACAGACCAGATACAAACTTCAGCTAGTACGGGTGAAAAGTGAAATTACATACAATACTGGTTACAGATTAATGGCTGTTGCCTAAAAAAAAGTTGTGATTAAATATTTACTGATTTTTTTGAATAAGGTAAAGGTAAATATTACCTGTACACACAGACAACCCCACTAAAAGCCAAGCTTCAAAATCACCATTTCAAGTGAAACATGCATGGCTGATATTCATCTCGACTCAGAATGCAACTGCCTCAGAGGAAAGAAATGTGCACAACTAGTTCATAATGCTTACAGTCTGTTCAGTGTTGGTGAATTCTTGGGATTCTTGAGGTGAGAGCCTTCGTCTGATAACCTACACAAATTTAACAGCTCTTTTTTTTTTTTCTTTTTGGTGGAAAAATCTGGTCCCATGTGTGCTATACTTGATTCTTGATAATTTCTTTTGTGCACAATACTGGCAGTCGTGAACCGGAAAAAAATTCACAGCTGTCAATCACAGCAGTCACTCGAAACAGCTAGGCTGTCTATTCAAAGTCATTGCACCGATTGAAATGAGACGCGCAAACTCACCAATGCCTAGAATCAGCGTAGGAAAAGGCTAGTCCATCTTTACACGATGCCATCCTCCGGCAGGCCAATCCTCCTCTGCAGGGCTTTCGTATCCCTCTGGAATATCATCTCCATGTTCTCCATTCTCCTCAAATCGTCTGTCAGCCTGTCCACACCCTCGGGTCTCTTCAGGTTGCTCTTCATGTGGATGGAAATTGGCGGCTTTGGCGGGTTGGCAGCAGCAAGGATGTCCTCCACTGTCTCCTCAGGAAGGACGAACTTCTCTGTTTCTGCCTGTTCGCCGCTGGGTGTTTCAACAGAAGACTGATCCACGAATGTCACGTGAGGTGCATCTCCTGTTTTGTCAGAGCTTCTCCTTCTCAGTGGTTTCTTTGCGGACACAGGGCGCACTGACTCAAGCGTCATTGGCCGGCCTTCCGTCTGGGTCAAGAACACTAGGAAGGAAAGTTTCTTCTTCAGATTATGACAATGTCAACACTTTACATGAGAAGAATGGTCTGTCAGCAAAGACTGCATGTGAAGGTCACCTGCCAAAAATTTGAGTTAACTAACTAGTCCTGATTTGTTCTCTTATACTCTCACAATAGTATGACATATTCACACACTTTTTTTTACCATCTGACAGCTGCGTACAGTGCTGAAATACTTGGAAAGATGTTGAACAATGAGTATAAGCGGTGGCAGCGTACTGTGAGCGACAATAATACCGCCCATTTACTCTTGAGTGGGACTGGCAGTTGTACTATAGCAGTTCAAAAGAAATCCCTGGTGGCTTATTTTCTGTAAACTCCACATTCACACAGAGATGGACTCCAGTTGATATCAGCTGCTTGGCGACTGTCCATAACATGACAGTTCCATGTTTTTGATTTTGACTACCGTAAAGACCTTAACTTTTCGACCACTTTTTACCCTGAAAAAAAAATGCATTTGAAGGTCTGGTCAAAAAGCAAGGAGCTAAAAAAAATTACATGTAGTTTAAGTTTCGATGTCCAACCATCTTCACTGAACACCATGTGTGCCAGTGGGGCTAGTAAATAACGCTGCTTGAGATAGTATCTTGCATCAGAGGGCCTTGAAAATGCAGAAAAACTGTGTAAACCTTACCTAATATTTTAATCACCATATCCTCCTTGCCTTTTTAATTGCACATGAGCATTTTCCACCTTCTAAACTCCGAAATGGTCCACCACAACAACTGAAACTTGCTAGATGGCTGAAAACGCAGTGAAACAAACTACTCTGTAACTTCCAGCCTCAAAATGGCGGCATCAACAAAGCAATTAAAAGTCAGACTGGCAAATCGGCAAAGTCTTATCAATTTGTTTCACTTTTTTTTTCTTTTTTTTTTGGTGACATTTGACATCATCTTCGGGTTGCCTCACAGTTTTACTGCTCTGGTTGAAAACTTCAGGACTGATTTTTGGTGCATGGTCGAAAAGTAAGTTTTTTTTTTTTTTTTAACATAACTTTTCCAGATTTTGCACTCTGGTCGAAAAGTAAGGACAGTCGAAAAGTTAAGGTTATTACGGTATGCACTGAGTAAATAGGATCATACCAGTAGTCGCTGACTTTGTGAAGCTGGCACTTCGAGGTCGCGCCCTCTGTGCATCACGTTCCCGCTGAATGGCGGCGCTCATGGGTCGTGGCTTTCTGGACAGCATCTCCTCAGCATTGAACAGATTACCCTGTTGAGAAGATACTGCACATTTTATTACGGCACTGCATTTTTTTTCCTTTCTGCCTCAACTCTTTGCCAGCTCCAGTGGCGTTCCTCCCTGGTCATGGGTGGAATACATGGAGGACCCGAAAGCTGGGGCAATTTCTTTTTCATTATGCATGATTATGATGATGGAGATGAGGATGATGGTAAGATGATGCTATGGAGGTCTGTGTGGTTTGGGACTGTGGGACAGGGCCGCATTCCACGCTTCCTGTCATAAATATCCCGCCGTTAACCAGGCCCGGTAATTATGGCACATGTGGTGTAATCATCCACATCACAGGACCTATCATAGCAAGGGAAACACCCCAAAAGTGGCACCCGTGAAGTGGGTGAATCTCGGCTGTGTGGCAACAACCTCCCCATTGGGCCCATAGCACACCCGATCAGGGTAGGAGCCGACCTAGGTAGGAAAAATCTTGCTTGACTCGGCTGGAACTCGAACCCGGGTTTCCCGGTCCATGGTCCGAAGTGCTAACCACTACCCTATGGGGGCCAGTGGCACTGCATTTTTTTTTTTTTTGGGGTGCTAATGAAAACATTTTCTGGTATTTTGAGGCAAGAGGCCCTGTCAACAAAGAAAGATGATTGAAGGTGGGGCAAAGATGAGACAGCAGATGCATTATATGTTTCACTTTTTTTTTAAATATCTCTGATTCTGTGGGGAAACTTCATTCCCACTGTGAAGCATGACACCCTAAAACGCATGCAGTTAAAGAGCAGAAGTAACTTAGACAAAATGGTAAAACTGAACTACAAACAAATTCATCCATTCTTTAATCCAAAACAGGACTTTATAGGAAAAAACAACAACAAAAACAATATAAACAACAATAACAACCAGCACCACCAACAGAAAACATAAACAAACTGAACCAGACAAACCAAACAAACTGAAAGAAAAAACCCAATGCAGTGCAAAATAACAGAAAAAAAATAATTACAGTAGAATTCCTCCAAATGGAAAGTCGCTTTTTATGATCTGGAGGAGGTAAAATCTGCGTAACCTGCCAACAAAAGCATTTTATCTGCCAGACACTGCAAACCAGAAACTCGCACCTTTCCCTTCATTATTATTGTCAACGATAGGATCTTTGTTATTGTTCATGCGGTAGTGTAAGATGTCTGTCTTTCTTGTTAAGCTTGTGAACAGGTGACGTATTGTTTGTGCTATGCTGGCAAGGGAAATAAAGGAAATTACCTTCACATCCATTCCCATCTCCACCTGTTTTTCGCACTTGAATCATTGAATTTGCAGCCAAGCTGCACTATCGACCGATCCACCATTGTTCTGGAGTCGTTACTGAACGGATCGATTATCCACTCCTGGTTGACGCGCACATTGAGGATTCACGCCAAGTTAGGATACGCACAAGTGGGGATAAGTCCGCGGATTTTTTTTTTTTTTTTTTTTTGCCCCGTTGCCAGCAGAAACGCACTTTTTTTTTTACAGTGGTAATTTTTTCAGTCAATGGCAGAAATCCACCAAACAGTGGAAGATTTTAAGCCCTGAAAATTGTTTACTAACTTACGTGTAAGTAGCGCCTTGTGTCATCATATGTCTCATGGGGACGCACCTTTCTCACTTTCTCTTTCACTGCAGGTGCAAGGCCAGTCATTGACTGCAAGAAACATTCAGCAGTGGTACAATTGTCTTGTGTATGGTACTGAACAATGAACTCTGTTTGTGACCTGTTCTCACAAAATGCTGGCGAAATGGGCTTCTGTCAATATTCTGTACATATATTTAGAATGAGAAGAAAATGCCCTTTGATTTGATATAAGAACAGCATTTATACTTGTAAATTTGCGAATATAGTGGTCAGTTGAAGATTGTAAGAATAATAGTGGTGCAGACTGACCCCCAGCACTGTTTATGCCTTTTATGTAGGTTGGGAAATGTGGTCACGAGATCTACAGCCCCCAGCACAGAAGAAAAGTGAAACTGAAAGGGGGGAGGGGACGTGGGGAGACAGTTCTCTCCCTTGCAGTATC
This sequence comes from Batillaria attramentaria, assembly GCA_018292915.2. Classification (NCBI taxonomy): domain Eukaryota; kingdom Metazoa; phylum Mollusca; class Gastropoda; family Batillariidae; genus Batillaria; species Batillaria attramentaria. The sequence goes on along the minus strand of JACVVK020000115.1, from coordinate 656,341 downwards.
CAGTTCACAATTTTGATCCCTTTGAATTGAACTTTTCAGTGCTGCAGTCACTACTTCCTAAGTTTTTACTTTTGAACTTTTAAGTGTTTTGCATGGAATGCCACGGTGCAACTTACCTGCCATTTTCTAAGAACAGGTCACACTACAATAAACATGTAAAACGCATCAAACACAAGAATTGTTATAACCCCCCCCCCCCCCCCCAAAAAAAAAAAAAAAAAAAATTTAAAAAAAATTTAACGATTACGACGAAAACCCCCCAAAAAACAGAAGACCCCCTCCACCAACAAACAACCACAAAGCTCCCCTAACAACACACTCACCCTGCAAGCATCCACTTCAGCAGTGCCATCACCTGCCAGCGGCGGATTGGTGGAATCCACAAATAGTTCACGCAGTTTGACGTCTGCCACCTGCACCGTGTCCCTCGGTGGCTTACTGCGGGCTTGGGCCGCGGACTTGGCACGCCGCACAGGGGGCTGAACACCAAGAATCATCTGTTACTGAACTTGACAGCTGTTTAAAAATGCATTTCCATTTATTTTGTTTTATTTTTTATGTACTTCATCGACGTATATGTGGATATTGTCACATGCATCCTTCTACAAGCTGCCAATCTGCTTACTACTACTACTGCTACTACATGTACTACTACATTCTTGTACAGCGTAGTGTCCCCACAAACTGGGCTCAAGGTGCTTCTCAATTACACTCTAAGTTAATATATGAAAAGTACACATGACGTACTGGCACAAAACACATAAGCGCGCGCACACACACACACACACACACACACACACACACACACACACACACACACACACACACACAAACCAGCCACTCCACCAGGAGGACTCAGAATGGCGGAACATCTATGGTAAAGTAGTCGTAGAAGTCTCAACACTATGCCTGTAATGGTAACTATCATACAGTTTTGACAACTGGCGACAAGATCCACATGAAACGTAACTTGTTGCCAAAACTATGCAACAGTGACCATTTCTGACGTATATATGCGAACCATGTCAGGGATATACTATGTATCCTTGATAATAATTCTTTGTAGAAAAAAAGTAATAGCATTATTATAAAAAGAAACCAATACCCTGTGCTGTTGCAGAAACTGTCTGTCAAGTTCCTCAAGTGTGTTGGGCTGCCTTGAGGGGGGGTACTGCAGTACACCAGGCGTGCGGGCCATGTCTTTCTGGTGACTAAGCAACACCTCGTCCATGAAGCGGCTGCGGTTTTCAATGTAGCGCTGCTGGTGTTTGCGAATCTCCTGCTGCAGCATCTCATTCTCCATCTGCAGCAGTCGGATGGTCAGCCGCTCCCAGTTTTTTTCTGCCCTTGTCTGTAGGAGATAGAGAGAACAGCAAAGGTTAATATACCGGCCCCCCATAATGAAGTGTTTAGCACTTCAGACTATTGACCCGGAGACCTGGGTCTGAATAGCAGCTGGGGCAAACAGGATTTTTCCTGCCTAGGTCGGCTCCTACTCAGTCAGAGCGGGCATGCTGTGGGCCCAGTGGGAAGGCTGTTGCCACACAGCTGCGACTCACCCATTCCTCGGGTGCGACTTTGGGGTGCTTCCCTTAGTATGACACATCACATGATGTGGATGATTACACTGCAGGCACCGCAGGCCTGGTTAATGCCGGGATATGCCGCCCAGTTGTCAAGCAGCCCCAAACTTCCATGCACACATGAATGCATGTGCGCGAAACACACTCACACACACACACACTCAAAAACAATGAACCTGAACAAAAACAAACAACTTATAAAGCACACTCCATACAGGCAAAAACCATTCTAAATGCTACAAGTCATGACTGCAAATTATTTCCTTTAAATGACATCGCTGTTCAACAAGCCCACCTGTCGGACGTTCTCAGCATGTAGCATCATGGAGGACGGACGCCCTTCTGTTCCATCTCTTCCACCACCTGGTGCTTCCATTCCTATGCCAAAAAAGCTTCAACTCTGATCAAATGCTACTAGAATGGTCACTGGACGTTTATAGGAGAATCAGGCTGGGGAACTGCTGGAAGGAAAAAAGACTGCAAAGGGGTGCAGGCGCAGCGTCCTGCCAAAGGGACTTGCCTTAAGAAATTTTTGGTTTGCTCTCTGCATTTTTTTAAAGCACCTGAAAGTAAAATACTGCCTTGATTCTGACAAGCAAGTCTATAAAAATGAAGTTGGACTGTTCGATATACAGTCAAACCTGTGTAAGGCAGTCACCCAAGGGACTGGACCAAACTGACCACCTTAGACAGGTGGCCGGGTTGTCCAGGAAGGCATGTCAACAGCTAGCATGTCACCCAATGAATACTCTAGTGGTGCACGTGTTACGAGCTGACAACAGGGCTCGCCTAAAGCTCTCTATACACTTGAAAATACGTGTTTGGGGTCCTTTTTATTTTTTTTATTGCACACCGTTTGATTTCAAACAAACAGATCAGCAGGTGATCGACTGACGATGCAACAAAGAAACAACAAGCTTCCTGCTGACAGCGGATTCACGCACATTAACACGCCGTCGTCTCAATCGGAAGCAATAGAAACGACAAACAGGGTGACAACACCTTCACGTATTTGTACACCTTGGAAGTTGATCGGTTTACAAACACAAAGCTGACTGCTTCCTACAGACCTCGTACTGATTGCAAAGCAATTAAAAGGATGCCGCTAACAGCCACCCCCTCGCCCCCACTAATCCCCCGGCTATTCACTCGGAGGGGGAGGCGCGTGTCAGTGAGCCGTGGCGTGGCTAATCCTGGCTTGTCAAGCAGTTAGGCAGTCTGTCTTGTCAGTTGATAACAGTTGAGAACACAGCAGGGGCCCGAAGGCGGTCACTACACAACAAAGTGACTGCCCTGTACAGTGTGAAAGGTCGTTTGGGACTGCCAAAATAGGTGGCACGACCGCGTTAGACAGTGACCTGGTTATACAGTGCATATATAGAAGGAAAACGCTCGGGGATCCTCTGGGGTGACCGAGTTAGACAGTGGCATGGCTTATACAGGTGACCGCCATGGCAGGTTCGACTGTAGCATAACATAACATGAATCATGGCACATTACTGTGTGTGCAACCTTTTTCCCCCTTTCTTTTCTTGGGCTGAAACTTTGATTATTTTTTTTTGCTGAAAAGGATAGGAAATTTGACTGAAAATTGCCAAATGACTGAAATTTCCCCAGCCCAGATAATAATAATAATAATAATAATAATATGACATTCTTGTATAGTACAGTGTCCCCACACAATGAGTCAAGAGCTTTTATTTTTCAGTGCTAATATTTTACATGTGTGAAGAAGTTGTGTGACGTATTTAAAGCAAATGTAAAAATGCTGCCTGCTTGGTTTGCTCTCTGCCATTTTGTTATTTTTGTAGGTTTGTTCAGCAGAATGAAGAGTTTTATTTCTGTGGGACTGGGTATATGTGGGAAAGTGTACCAAACAACCATAAATATGTACTTATCCCACATGCACTCACCAACTATGTTTGAAAGGTGTAGCAGTGCGTTTCTGTCTCCATTCCACGATCTGCAACAGGAGACAGTGTGAATGCACTCAAACAAACAAATAAAGCCCAGTATGCAAACTGATCAAATAGCATTTTGGCTAGTCTAACTAATGCAGTTGCAAATGCAATGCAAAATAACACCAAGAAAGAAGCGTTTGCATTGTTCTGAAAAGAAAATTAAATGTTGAATGGGGGGTTATGATGAACTGAATTTGAATCTTGTCCTTTACAAAGGGGGAAAAACCCCCCAAAAACAAATAAATAAAAACACACCTTCTGATGAGGGAAATAAGACAGTTGAGCTTGTCCCTGGCTCGCTGAGTCTCTGCCTTGCTTTTTATAAGCTCCTGCTGAAGGTCGTTTATGCACTTGTTGACATCGGTTTTGTTAGCAGTTCGTGCCATTGTTCCACTGTCTGGTCGCATCATGGCTGCTGGCATGTCTTGTTGTTTATTGAGGAATAGTCTTCTGTTTTTATCATTCCTTTCTTAATTGGTGTTGGTGTGTAACTAGCAAACTGGGAAGATTCTGCATGAAAGTAAAACACATTGAACAAAACTTTGGTTGGGGCAGAGGAGGGGGTGGGGGGTGGGGGTTCCTTCTGCTAATCTGAGATTATGAAAATGCAAACTCTACTGGAGTTAAATTTTGTAAGGATTTTTTTCAGTTCTGTAATCGGAAGTGACAGCATTAGGAATCACATTAAAAAAAATCACCTAAACACAGTTACTAGATATGTATGTCAATGTTCTAACCTAAGTCCAGTACATGTAAATTTCCTCATCACAAACTTCAATGGTTCGAACTTCAATCGATTACAACACACGATATATACAGACCAAACATAAGATCTCCCTTGATCTGGGGCCATGCCAACAGTGAAATGCAAACCTGTTCTTTACGGAACATTATCAGTGTTTGTTGAATACCCTAAATGAGCCATGAATCTATCATACACGCTCACCAACCGTCCACTCAAAATGTTTGTATCCGCGTAAGACTCTGGACAAGTATGTAGGACGCCATGTTGTTTATGTTCACATCGCAACAAGAAAACAAATTGTTGTTTACAGATATAGATCTTTATGTGTTACTCTGAGATTAATTTTGGGAAAGAATATCTTAATATATAATATATTTACTGATAGTTTTAATAAGTCTAAGTTGTCTTGCATGCAGATAACAGAAACTTTTATTTTGATTTTGATAGAGATTATTTTCCTCTTTTGCAGGGACGGTTACTCTTGTTCACTTCCGATTCTTCGAGAAGAACTCGGAAATCGGCGTTGAGTATTTCGAAAGACGCTCCTTTGGGTTCAGTTACAAAGTATCCGAAAAGAATTACAGATGGCTTACAATTACCAGCAGCAGCAACAGTACCGCCCACCAGCTCCACAGGGCGTTGATCCCAATTTCCTTGCCGGAGTCTTTCAAAGGTAAGTTTTTTCCGCTGTTATCGTAGTCGTACAACAGTAAGTTAAACGTTGCAACATCACTAACACTACGCAAACCACATGACTCACTTACAAATAAAACTGTGCTGAGTACATTACATTTTGTTGTATAAATAAATATATAAATTAATCGGTTGGATAGTGTTTTTACACGTAGGCCGAGTATACTTCTCTGAAGCAATGGAGGAAACCAGCTGGGAAATCCCCAAGCTTGTTTACCTGTAGACTGTACAACTACAAGGAAAATATAGGAGTATAGAGCTTTACGCCGTCAGGACGTGCGTGGCGGACAGCCCCATGCTTTTCCAGTGGGGAAGGTTTTGTTTTTCCACCAAGTATCCATGGTGTATATTGTCCTGGCCAGTATGTGTATCAGGTGATCAATGTATCACAAAGTGAAAGAGCTCTATATTGTGATTATATAATATCTGTTGTGAAAAGGCAAAACACAGCAAGTCCATCGACATCATTTGAGGAAAAAGGACATAATGTCGATGTCTTTCGTCTTGAAATCACCCCATGTATGCATGAAATGATGAATATTGGTGATTTGAATTGATGAATTGTGGTGCCTGTTTGAGCTAAATGTAGAAGCTGACGTAAAGAATTATTTTAAGATAAAATGTGTTTGAACCATCCTGATGAATTTGTGTGATGCACAGAGTGGACAAGGACAGGAGTGGACAGATTAGTGCAAAAGAATTGGGTGACGCGCTGTCGAATGGTAAGCGTACACACCAAAGGATGGGTTCAAACCTCTGATGTTTGTCTCTGTGCACTGTCTTTAGTACACTGGAACCTGTCTTGAGTCTTGAATGTTTTACTCTGAAAGAAACAACAAAAACCCTTCAGTTGGTGAACTTCTCTTCTTTTAAGAGTGTGTGACTTTGTTTTGAACATTGCATGTGATGCCTTTGACTAAGAGTTTAGAAAACTATCATTGCCAGTGGTTCATGCCCTTTGACAGGTTTCATGTACTCAAGGGTGTTCAGTGCTATGTTTAGGAGATTTTTCTGTCAGTTTTATTTATGCATGGTGTTCATGATTAGATCACTCTCTGCATGGAGATATTTACACAGTCTGTTTTCTGATTGCATTGTATGAACATGTACAAACTTTCATTTTAATTTGTCATTGACCTCGTTCTTACTTGACAATTTTCTTTCAAGAATTGTTGGGTGACTATTTACAAGAAAATCTGCATACCTTATTTCACTTGAGTTGACAAGGTTATTAAGGTGTGTGTAAGGTTCTTGAAAAAGCTGCATTCTGAACAAGTGGAAAAGGCTATTTTGTTCTTATTGAACACTACTGCTGATTACTTTTATTTTGTGAGACTACTTCTCAGCATGTCTGAATAGTATACTTTAAACGATGAAAACAAGACTTTGGAAACATCTCCATGCAACAGAGTAGAGAAATAGAGCGTTAAAGTGAGAGCATGGTGAAGTGTTGAATGTTGCTGTTGTCGTAGGATTGACACAGACAGAAGTGGGTCCATTTCTGCCAATGAACTGCAGCGAGCTTTATCTAATGGTAAGGATATGGGGAGAAAGTCATGTCTGGGGCTTGCTGTTGGGAACTAAAACAAAAGGATGGGAGCGCTCTTCATTTCACAGACTGCACGTGACTGGTAGAGTGTAATGGTTGCAAAGTGTGTGCTACACAGTCAGTAGATCTAGATGAGAGAATGAAAGTTGCTGTGATTGAGACAAAATTGCCTCTAAAATTTTCATTGTGTCTCATTTGACCTTTTTTTTTTAACCTTTCTCAGTTTCTGTCTCATGTGTCTGTAATACATGAACTGGGGTGTATCAAAGTCAGCTTGTCAAATGTCAAGGGCTTCGCATGGAATAATGCCTAGATTCCAGTCTGTTTTGTATTGTGCTGTTGTATAAATTTACAATCCTTCATTAATATTATGCTGGTCAAACCTGTCTTATTCAGTGTAAGTTAAGGTGGCCACTGTGAAACTGGAAGTGGGACCTTTACCAAGGAAGTAGCTCCTTTATCATTCAAAATTGCTGATTTTAGAAATTACATGTAGAGTGAGGTCAAATAGAACTAAAAGACGGCCTCAGGCTCGATACAGAGGTGTTACCTCATAGAACTTTGTAAGTTGATCATTGGGACAGGTTTCACTATAAATTTATAATGAATTATGGTGGAGTCCCTGTTTCCTTTGTCAGGACATGTCTTCCTGGACTAGCGCTGTTAGTATTCAGCTTTTACTGTGATTCGTAGTAGATTAAAGTTAAACTGTGCAGACTGGGTACAGCAGATTTGGAATTTCAGATGGGTACCAACACTGCACTAAATCAAAAGAAAATTTGTACTACATACAGTTATGGTGAAAAAAGTATTATTAATACATAAATTTTGATGTTTGTACACTGCCCTTTGAATCCCAGATACAGGCCCCATGATCTGGATGATGAGCTTTTAATAACTGTTAAAGGTACAACTACAAGATTAATAATAAAATGTAAGCTGTTTTCTAGGACCCCTGAAACCATAAAACAAAATAAGTAGTAGAAGAGTGTAGCAGTGCTTGTCAGCTGCAGAAATGACCTACAACTTACAGGCCTCTAAAGTCTGGATATGGAGCTTGTTATATATATGCAGATCTATTGTAGTTTTATGTCAGCTCTTGTGATATAACTGTGCTATTTTTTTTTTTTTTTTTTTTGAGGGTCTCATTTCCAGAAAATGAAACAGAACTTTACAAATTACAATTGATACGAAACTTGCATCATGTGTATCTTCACCATCTGTTGGCTGTTCTGGATTTAACGTTTTCATTTCAGTTACAGCCGTAAAACAAAGTTAGCTGTCTCGTGACTTCAACTCGCAAGACCTAACTCCATGATACATTTGCACCCTGTCTAGTGCAGCTGGAGTACATGATTTTGCTCCCCCTGCAAATGGACTGTGATACATTTGCACCCTTTAACAGACAGACGTTACCAACTGAGCCTTAGTAATTGATGTTTCTACTTGTATTAAAAACTGAGCTGATGAAAGGAAGAAGTTTAAATCACCAAATTTTCAGGATTCCACCTAGGTAGGAAGAAAGACCTATGGAAAGTGGTTTGACTGTGTTTAGACGTTTACAATCATAATGCCTTGTGTTTGCTTGCATTGCAGTCTCTCATGGAAAAGTTCTAAATTTCAGGCACCTGGACGCCATTCAACCCAGAGACAGTCCGGCTGATGATAGGTGAGAATTGTTCTCATAGCTGAAGCTTGTTCTTCGTGGTGTATCACTCTTTCTGTGGATAATGTTCACTTTGTACACAAATGAAAGATATTAGGTGTGTGTGTGTGTATAAGGAATGTGTTTGACTGACTTGTTATGTCAAATTGGGAAGAAAAGACAGAAGATCGGTCATGAGTGCTTGAAATATTCATGGTGCTAATGTCCTTTTACTAAACATAGTAACATTTAAATTTTGATAACATTTTTGCTTTGTGTACACAGTCACTGAGTCAGAGAAGTCGCTTGCCTGCCAAAGTTGTGATTTATTATACATAACTAGTCCTGCGGCTTTTTGCAGGCATGTTTGATCGTGACAACAGCGGCACCATCAACTTCCAGGAATTCCAGTCTCTGTGGAAATATGTCACCGACTGGCAAGGATGCTTCCGGAACTTTGACCGCGATAACTCCGGCTCTATTGACAAGAACGAGCTCAAGACCGCTCTGGCAAGCTTTGGTTTGTGGCTTTGTTTTTTCTTTTCTTTTTTTTAAAGTGGCATATTACTTACTTACGGTGCCCTTAGGTCATGGACATGATGTTTCTGTGGCACTAGGTTGAATTTCACCTTTTTGATAAACTTTAGAAATGCATCTCCAGATCTCTCCAGTCTTATTTCAGGATCTCATACTTGCTTTTGTTAAAACAAAGTTACATATAATAATAATAATAATAATAATATAATTTTATGTTTTCGTACATTTTTCCAGCAAATTTACCGTGCACTCATCAGTTGATCTTTATACCACATTGTAATTACTAAGTAAAACTTGTTTGTGTCGGGGAGCCGGGGTGGCCGAATGGTAGAGCGTTGGACTTCTAATGCTCGGGTCGTGAGTTCGATCCCGGCTGGGGCCAAATATGTGTGCTGGCTTTTTCGTCGTTGCCCCGTCTTTGATATCACCCTGTGTGGTGGAAAAGGACGTTAAACCCCCCAAACACCCACCCACCCTTGTTTGTGTCATTTGCATTGCCAAAGGTCTTTATATATTATATATATGTAATTTTTATCACTGTACCGTGCAGGCTACAGACTGTCAGACAGATTCTATGATGTTCTGGTCAGGAAGTTTGATAGACTTGGCAGGGGAACAGTGGCTTTTGATGACTTCGTTCAGTGCTGTATTGTTTTGCAGGTAAGGAGGCTCAAACCTTTATGATAAAAAAAATCTTTAATAAAAATAAAATATGATCCTGAGAATTTCTGTTGGTTGATGAAAACTGGTTGCCACATATACCTACATGTACATGGATTTTTTTTTAGTTTTTTTTTTTTTTAGTGCATTTTGGTAATTCAATCGCCAGTACTATGTCAATACTGTCTTTGCCCCACTTCTTTAATTTCCTGTACATAACATTATTGGTAAACTGGTTCAATATGTATTTTCCTTCTTGAGAGTATGCACTGGCTTTTGGTTAATTAATAATATATGCTGTATAGGCAGGCTGACCAGGATTTTTGGGATTTACTTCGTGCTGTTGAAGGGAGAGACATATATTCTTTTACAGACACTGACGAACGCCTTCAGGCATCACGACCAAGATCAAGACGGCATTATTCGTATTTCCTATGAAGAGTTTCTGACGCTTGTCTTCAGCCTTCGCAGCTAACTCCTCATGGTGACAAACCCAGTGGAACGAACACACACTACTGAGAGACACTAGCACTTACAAGAGGTGTAACGTTTCTGCTACTTCATGTATTTCACTTCAGTTATATGAAGAGGTGATTGAGCTTCAAAATTTGTCTGTATGTTTGTTTTGAAAATGATCAGAGTGGTCAAGATGAGTACATGAGTAGTTTTCATTTACTTTTGTGTTCATTAACATAACAGAAATGAAATTCTCAGAGTGACCAGCCCTGTGACTTTTTTCATAACTTTATTCTTGTTGTTTAAAGCTGGATGTAGGTTATGAAATTTTTTTTTTTTTTTTTTTAAGATGACTCATTGTACTGCATAAATAATTGTCTTGTGTAAGTGTGGAAGGCTGTGGGGGGGGGGGGGGGGTAACTGGGGTTAAATTAGCAACTCTAGATGCCTGGGATATGCTGCTCAAACTTGCACCATACAATAGTTTGTGAATGCGTTTTTTATTTTAAAAAGTTTTTTTTTTATTTAACTCGCCTATTTTGTGAAAAGCCTCATATTTGCCTGTAGCCTGTATTTCCATTGACATTTTGTCTCCAAACTCTTAACTGTAATTGGCTGACTGACTGACTGAAACGTTTATTTCAGGATAAAGACTTGTAGGCATGGTCTGCCTATCTTACAAGCTGTCCTGCTAATCTAGGAACACTAAAAAAATAAAGGCTAACATTACAAAAGAAAAAAAAAGTATACCAGGCACAAAGGGGTGGTAAACAAGACAGCTGAGCTGATGAGTAGGCTGACCATAAATGTAAAAATGTGGTGGTGTAATTTTTGACTGAACTGTGGTTTCAGTTGGTTGCCAGTGGTAAGATTCCCAGAATGGCAGTGGTAAGAATTTTATAATTGTGAATGTCTTTAACCTTTTTGCCTTCACAGTTACCTTCATTTGGATCAGTGAGAAATATTGTGCATCTGTTTTCTTATAGTCAGGCATCATATATACACACATGTATTTGTGTCATTCTTGAGACAGGCTACCGGAGTAGATGGCTGCATACTTTTTAAATTTTGTTTCCATTTCTGCCATAGTGCCATGGGTAGAAATCTTTAATCTACAGTCCATCTTCATACATCTAAAACGTTTGACATTCTTGTACATTTATTCATCTGCATGTATACTGTTTGTCAAAAAATGGTGGCACTCTTGCTGTGAATATGATACACTTTTCACTTTTAAAGGCGGAAAAGGCACTTTTTTTTTTTGGCTCCCTTGTGTAACAATGGGAGTCTATGTATTAACCCTCCGTCGTCTGTCTGTCTGTCTGTCTGTGTGTGTGTGTGTGTGTGTGTGTGTGTGTGTGTGTGTGTGTGTGTCCAGAAAACTTTAACGTTGTCATTTTCTCAGAATCTACAAACAGTAGAGGCACCAAACTTGGCATGCTGATAGACTAGCACAAGACCTTTCAAAACATATAATTTTGAATGACCTTGACCCAAGGTCAAGGTCACTAAAGCTCTCTGTTTGAAAATTTTACATTGGCATTTTCTCGTAATCTACAAATGCCAGAGGTTTTAAACTTTGCATGATGATAGACATTGATAAGAACTTTACAGATATACATGTAGTCAGTGACCTTCTGTCAAGGTCAAGGCCGTACAAGATAGTTTTGTGAAACCTTAACATTGGCATTTTCTCAGAAACAATGAACAGCAGAGGTGCCAAACCTGGCATGCTGATAGACAGTGATAAGACCTATGCACACATACCATCTTAAATGACCTTGACTGAAGGTCAAGGTCATTGAAACAGTGTTCGGAAATTTTACATTTGCATTTTATCAGTATCTAGAAGAATCAGAAGCATCAAACTATGTGCGATGATTGACATTGGCAGCACCTTTACAGACATACCTGTGTTCAGTGACTTTTAGTCAAGGTCAAGGTCATGCAAGCGTGTTTTTTTTTGGAAACTTTAACCTTGGCATTTTCTTCAAAACAACAAACAGTAGAGGCACCAAATGAGGCGTGATGATAGACAGCAATGAGACCTACCTTTCTGAATGACCTTGACTGAAGGTCAAGGTCATTAAAGCTGTCTGTTGTGAATTTTAACATTACTGTTTTCGGAGGAACTACAAATGCTAGAGGCATCAAACTTGGCATGATGATAGACATCGATGAGATCTCTTTTGAATGACTTTGACCAAAGGTCAAGGCTGTACAAACTGTTTTGGGAAAATTGTAATATTGCCAGGAACTCAGAGCGCCAGACACATCACTTAGCATGATACTGGATAGTGATAAGAGCTCTACAAACATACTTTTGTGAATGACCTTGACCTGTCACAAGGGAGCCATGGAGGCTTCTGCCTCTCTAGTCTTTTTTTTTTTAGCGGTATGTGAAACTCAGGTCTGTGCCAAGCGAAGCGACTGATGTGGACTTGTTGTTTTGCTGTGGACATCAGGTTTGGAAGGGGGGGGGGGGGGGGGGGGGGGTGTGTGAAAGAGGCTGTATCTTCTATCTGTACAAAAGTGGAAAAACAAGACAATAATTATGGTCTCAAGCAGAGCTTACAATCTTTTCCTTCTTTTGGCAGATTTCCACCTTTGGCTAAAAAGTTTCCTCACCCTCCTAGAACTGTGTTTCCTCTTCTGAAGTACTTCAAATCAGGCCTTTAACGCACCAGTTTGCACAGATTTTAGTTTTATTGCAAAAAAAAAAGAAAAAAGAAAAGTATCTCCTCCTCTGAAGCACTTCAAATCATGCCAAAGTGCACCTAAATTGATAAGAATTAGTCTTAAACTTAAAGAAAAAAAAATCAGGGGCAGCATGCTACAAACGCCCCTAGCACAACTCGTGGCTTTGCCACTTCGTCACTAAGTGCTACATGCTTTTCCTCCTTTTGGATCTTGGACCATTTTAAGCCCTGCTCAAGGTGCCAAAACTCAGTTTGACAAGCTGCTGTAGCCTGTGGCAGCATTTGTATTCTTTACCCTGACATTGTGATATTTTTGCTCTTTTTTTTTCTTTTGTTGTTGGTTTTTTTTTGTTTTTTGTTTTTTGTTTGGGGGGGGGGGTCTGAAGTTTATAGTTTATAATTTTTTTTTTATTTGATAATTTTCTGAGATCACTTCCATGAGAGAGACACAAGAATGTTGTGCATTCAGTAATTCAGACATGGATACAAAAGGGAATTGTCAAATCTGAATCCTGTCCCTCGGTTAATCCTCTGTAAGTGTGTGCATTCATCACAATAATATTCCAAGAATGATTTTTTTTTTCTGAACTGTGTACTGGGTATGTATACATACATGTATGTACCGCAGTGTATTCCGTTTCTTCTGTATGTATATGATTTTTATACATATAATAAACAGATGCTGATTCTTCCCTTCTTTTCAGTGGGTGCTGGTATTTACATTTCATTTGTACAGATAATTGTTTTTGTGAATATGTCATCCATTTATTTTTCTCCCTGGACTGTTCATGTTGAACTGTAACTGGCGTCTGTGATTGGCGGCTGCAAACACTACTTTCATAAGCAAACACAGAAAAAGTGCTTGGGTACCTGAATTTATTTACATTTAATCTCTTTCATGCTGACATCATCAGACACAAAACAACAATCAGCCTGTGTACACAGTTCTTATGTAACTCAGCTTGCACCCAGTTGATAATGCATCTGCAAAATGTAGGGCTTGAGAGATTAAGCACGGATTATTCCCTTGACCCCCTCCCCGAACCACTTGTGGTACTTGTGACATGAGGCACAAGCCTTCAAAGCATAGGTGAACAGTATTCACACACTACACCTGAAACCTACAAAAGCATGTTTTTAACAACAAACAAACAAAACCCCCAAATAAATAAAACAACAACAACAACAAAACCAGAAAGCAGTTTCAGTTGAAACAATTGTGCACAAGACACTCAATAGCCTTGATGGTTTCAGTCTTCAACTGCAACTTCACATAGGAGCAGAACAATTGCACATTTCAAACAGTACATGTACAAATGATACAAAGCTTGTAAAACATCACAACTGTCACATACTATCATATGTTATAAAACACTTGCTATGCTTGCCACAGAATAAGTGATCACATGAAACGGATCCCAGCATTGCTTTTTGAACATGGTACTGGTAGGTGTCTGTATTACAGCAGCAGTTGCTGTTTTGAGGAAATCTGGATGCTCTTTGTCCTTGCAAGCACACACAAGAAAGTGCACTCCTTGTGTTTCAAAGAAAACATAAAGAGATTCTAGTTCACATGTGGGCTTCGCAGTAGTATTTCAGCTACATGCACTGTTCTCCGCTGGAGGCTTCTCTCTTCAGTGCTATTTTAGTCATCATGGAGCTTTGCGCTTTTCTTGTTGAGTGTTATTATGTAGTCAGGTGAGCCTGGTCTGCAAATTGCTGGTCCACCGCTTGTGACAGACAGTGTAGAAAGGTTTCAACAGTAACTGATCCACCCTGCAAAATCATGAGAACACAGATGAACTTCTTTTGCTAACCTGAGTAAGACAAACTACTGAAGGAATTACGACTTGTGAAAACCTGTACCCACAAAATGAAACACAGACGGTGGTAGGTGAGTAAGAGAGAGACCAGGTAAGCAAGCTCACAGTTAAAGGTGCCAGCATGTTCTGCTGTGTCTATGATCTGGAAAAAGGACCTAAGTGCCTGCCAAATCCAAATCCCTCAACATCATAAGCTGCACCCACAATTCTCACAGACGACATCACATCTGCCACCATGGCAGACGATATTAACATCTCGCCAACAAAGATGATAGAACATGAATCATTCACTACCTTTTGACTTGAGATAAGATCAGAGTCCCTAGCAGACACAGCAAAGCAATGTTGATTTTTCCAGCAGCTAAGAGGAAGCTGTAACCTCTAAGCCCTAAGAAGTAACTAGCGCTGTAAGAATGCAACAATGGCCGACTCTCCTACCTGAATGAACATGGCATGAGCCATAAAAGGCAGCTTCCTCAGCGTTCGGCCACTCAGCCCTTCACTTTTTCTGCAACCAAGATAATATATTTAATAATGAGTATTGTATAGGCGCTTTACCCAATTTCCTGAATCGGCTCAAAGCGCCGCGAACTGAACCCAACACGCACGCTCACGTGAATCACACGCATTCTCTCACACACTGGACATAAACACATTACAATCACGTGGTGCGAAGGGTCAGCTCAGCTATTTAAATTTCAGAATTTAGAATTGCATTTATTTTTCAAATTTGGTGGGCTGAACATTTCCAAAGCAGAGGGGGAGGAAGCCGGAGTACCCGGAGACAACCCCTGACGATCGGCCCGAATGAACGGTGCCACATACAAGAAGGAAAAATTCTTTGCCCCGAGTGGGACTCGAACCCCTGACCTCTCGCATTGGTGACAGGTCTCTTAACCACTAGACCACCGACCGCCCCGACCGACCGACCGACCGACATTGGATTAGCTCTGTGTTGATGTAAATTTCATACAGTTTCATAGTCATGTAAACTCACCAAGACTGGCTCATACTATCAACCAATATGTTGCAACCAAAGTTAATGAAATTTTGAGCTGTAGGAAAAATAAACCCTAAACCCAACATCTTGCACACATAAAAATGCACCCCCCCCCCCACCCCCAAACAACAACAACAACAAAACAAAACAAAACAAAAACCCAAAACAAAACAAACCCCAGCCCCACCAATGAAACACAATAAAAAAAACCCACCCGAAACAAAACAAAAATCACCACCACCAATGAAACAACAAGACGAACAATAACCACAAAAAACATCCTACTACCAGAAACGGAAACCCACAGTAGACTAATGTGATTCTCACAATGCCATCTAGTAAGACTGGATGCAGAAGTCGTGAAAAACTAATGGGACAAAACTCACATCGCTATTTCCCTGAGGTGCAAGCTGGGCCGAGTTGCACTGTTGTCGACAAATCGCATCACCTCCAGGGCTCGTAACTCCAACAGCTGCTGGGCGGGACTGATTATCCCCACCTGCACACGTCGGTTTGATCATCAGTATGCACGTCTCTGGTGAAACTAGAATGGCAACAACCTTTGTGGCTCGTGCGTGGCTTTTGGAAGTTTGTAGTGAGTGTGCTTTATGACGAAATGCTGATGTTCAGCAAAAACACCATTTTCTGGAACTTTCACACAAACTCTTTTTCCGGAACCTGCCATTCAAATTTAAAAACCATAAACTGCAGAAAGAAATCCAGAGAGAGAGAGAGAGAGAGTCCCCAACAGCTTAACCAAATCAAACACTTGCGGAAGAGCAGCAGATGGTTACTCTAATTTAAAACTTGGTTTACCCGCATAAGTTCGTTGAGGCAGGAGAGGTAGATTTTGTAGATAGCTTGAGGACTGGGAGGTCCGATGTATTGCTTAATGTCTGCGCGGTCCACAAAGGCCAAGTCGATAGCTCCTGTTATGTTGGACGTTGTCAGGATCAGGCAGTTTGGGAATCTGAGAGTGAGAAAGCCAGTTTAGACTGTGTGAACTAGAAATTACAACCTAAAACACCCACCATGAAGATGATTTGAATCACTCACAAGTAACAATTTTTTCATGGTATGTATACTATCACACAAAACAGAATCTGAGTTTCGGGATTACATTTTTACCAACTATTATTTACTGTTTTTAAAAAAAAAATCTAACATTATTTCCTCCCTTCTCAATTTTTATAACATTCAGGACACTTTTCGACTCACATGCCTTTCTGTGAGGTTCTTAAACCCGCTGAAAAGTTTCTGATCCATGATATATATCTGTCAGCAAAAAATTAAAACGCCAGCATGCCACCATTATAACAAGCAAATACAGAAATACACACACATCATGCAAGAAGTCAGTTGGATTCACAGGTAACAAGCTTACTTTTTGAGCTGGTCAATTTGTGTAAGAACAGCGTTGACCACCCTAATCGCATCTGATGGTTCGTTCCCATTCAGACAGCTCTTGCGGGCAGCTGTCAAACTTTCAACCTGAAAAAAAAAAATAAAAAAAATTGTGGATTTCTTTTTACAATGCAGTGCCATGCTCTGTGAGTGAGGGCAACACTTTAGCAGACACCAGACTTTTCCCTTTGTCTTTAGCCTTCTGGTGGCTCGGCACTGGCTGTGAGATGCTGCTACTGTGCAGGTGTCTGAGTGGTACAATGTGACATCATCAAAACAGCTTGGGATGATCCATAAGCCTAGATCTATACATCAGATTCGACAGAAGATGTGTTTGCTATGTTAGCAAACATGCAAAAATCTTGTTATGGCAAAACAAAGTACATGTATCAGTCTGGGCAGGAGAATATCCCTTGAATATAATTATTATAATAATTATGGTACTAGTGTAATAAATCACCTCATCAATCAGCACACAGACAAGAAGTTCGGGATCCACCATGTAGTCATGGAGACGCTGGAACATTTTTGTCACCAGCTTACCACTCTGCAAGTGAAGAAACAACAAAAACTTGCATAATACATGTATGATTTGTGAATTTAACGTTAACCCTATGACACTAAGGTTTTTATTTTTATTTTATTTTTTTAATGGCAATTCATCCTCAGGATTCCAATGTGAAGGGAGTAAATGACACTGACATGCTAAGGGTGGAACAGTAAGGCCATTTCCTTTACTAGTAATACCAACTTTGAGCACTTGTGCAGACGGTTAGTTAGTTGCAGGTTTAACATCCTTTTGCACCAGTAACAACATACGGGTGATACCAAAAAAAGCAGCAACAAGGAACAGGTCAGCATGAAGTTTTGGCTCCCAGGCTTGATGCAAACCCACAACCCCAGCATTAAAAGTTCAACAATCTACATTCTACCTGTGGGCTACACAGATTCACCTTGTGCAGAGGAGCTACCTTATGGAAACAAACAGGTAAAGATGAGAGTGTTAATGGGAAAGTACATGATGTATCTACAGACTATCCAGACGATGTGTTCACTTAATAGATGTCCTGGTGAAGGCACTTGCTATTTCATAGCCTGCTCACCGATCGTCAAATGCACTCGCCCGCTCGCTTTCGCTACCAAATTTACCGCCGGGCGAGTGAAAGCTCCGGTAGCGGTAGCCCGAATGGCGAGCAGGAATTCTGAGATGAATTAGAACCTAGCAGCCACTCCCGTCAAGTGTTTAGCTTCTCTATCATCGATGTCGTCTGCTGTGGGCCCGCCAATTACAGTTTCCGCGCATGCGCTTCAATCGCGGTATTTTCAAAACATCCGGTCTGCGATTCGGGTTTCCAGAATTTTTTTCGGGCTACCAGTTTTGTTCAGGACGGTAGCCCATATGGCTACCATGGTCCTGACACATTTGACGATCGCTGCCTACCAAACACCAAATCACAGTCCGACTGGCAAATCATCCCTAGCTGACACAGGTTTGTAAAGATGAGCCAATGACCCGAGCAGATCCAACAAACCCATCACTCTGGAGTGACACATGCAGCGTACCTCTGAGAACCACTTGGAGAAAAGACTGTGACTGTTGATCTCCACAAGCTGCCCGCAGGAAAATCGGTCTGACAGTCGGACACATAGCTTGTGGGCCAAAGCTTTACACAGAGTTGTCTTCCCCGTCCCTGGAGGGCCTGCAAATTGACAATGGACATCAGAATAAAAGGAACTTGATAATTCATAATGTAAGTTGATACTAATGCGGGTAATGAGAACAACTGATACACATAAGATCAAAATTAATTTTTCTTACCATGCAAGAGGACCACACGGTTCCATGAGATGATGGAGCTGTTGACTTTCTTGTCTGAAAACAGCAGTGTAGTTGTAGCATAGTTCAGCAGCTGAAACAGTGCAAAGGAACGCTGTTTAACAAAGTTAAAAAGTCGCTTTCAGCTAGTAGTACTTACGTACTGGCCACCTGGGCAGCTCACAAAATCAACAATGACGAGAGCATGAGGCTATTACAATGCATGCAAATTATGGCCTTCTGTGAGCCATCCTTGCGAAGATTTGGCCCTCGTTCGGTACTGTTGTTGGTTGTACCCTTAATAATAATGAGCAATGTAGTTTTTATTGGAACTTTATCAGTACTCATTTTACTCGGACCACTTATTACATTATATTATATTAAAGCCTGTGGTCTGTTCTTGTAGGTATGCCTGTGTTGCTGTGATCAGTCAGTTTAAATGAGGAGTGAAGGAGCGGGCGAGAAGTGTGTGTGTGCACATTCCTGTCACGGTCAGGTGACATCCAGTTTGCAAACAGAAGTGAACAAAGATAACAGAGCTCCAAGATAGTCTGGAGAGCTCAGTATCACAACAGATAGAGTGTGTTCAAAATGCTAATTCATAAACTTGCATTAAAAAAAGAAAAAGAAAACAAAAGACATCTTACGCCTGTGCAACAGTCACATAATCACAGTACACTGCATGCATCAGGTAAATTTTACAGTTCTACAACAAGTAGCACAGGTGGGCTTCCCATTAGTGCCTGTCTAACTCTAAGCTGGCTTTGAAGGTGTTGATTGACAGTGCTTTAACAATGCAGTCTGGTAAGTTACTCATTTGTTGACAATTCTTTGAAAGTCTCTCTCTCATACTTTGAAACTTGCTCATCTGAAGTCAGACTGCTATCGAATTTCAAACCGTACACGCTGTGAGTGTGAACGTTACATCACATTCATTCAGTCACTAGGGCTTACCCTTTCTTTGATGGATTCGTCAAAGACCAGACTTTCCCAGAGCCCGTGGAAGTGAGCAGAGGGAAGGATCCATTGGCTGGCCATCGACACCTGCTCCTCGTCCATTTCCTCTGTTCCAGCCTCATCCTCGCTCAGTGTGTACACGTGGATATGTAACTTCGCCTCGCTTAGGTCAACACCCTTCATGAAAAAATGGCAGCATTACTTCAACTTCTCCTGTACTTAAAGAACAAGGGCAAACTCTTAGTCTCACATTAACTTCGATTTAGATTACATGCATGCATACACATATATTGTATGTGTTTCTGTGTATGTTCAGTTGTTCTACGTGAATGCACCAAAATATGATCCTGAAAATTTAGTCAAGTCTAGACAGGGACAAATGACAAACAGCAGCCCAAGGTGCTGCACCTGCTGTGACTACGATTACAGAAGATTGAAATAGGGAGGGGCTTTTCCTTTGACTTTGAGAAAGTTCTTTTTACACCATCATGATCATGAGTCATCAGTGTTCCCGATTACGCACAGGTGTGCGTTATCTGTACACACAAAACTCTTAAATGGACGCACAAATCTGAGTCGTGAGAACAGCACGTCACAGTGGACGCACATTTTTCGTCTCGCTGTCATAACAGCATTTTTCCAACACCACCCCGGAAACTCGATGAACAAAAAGTGATCTGCAACTAGCAGCTGACACTTGCAGCATCGCATTTCCGCTGAGCCACTGTGCATTTTTTGTTGTTGTATGTTTGGTCCAGTCATACTGCTCTATTTGGTAAGCGTACAGGTTCCTCGCCTTGCCGATTCGCTTCGACTGACACGCTACAATTCACATGTATACATCTCTCCTAGTCCTACTTGAATACTTTTGTAAACAACAACTGAACAAGAAGTAGTTTTGACTTTCAGACTTATTATACCAAAAGACTGTGGCCCCTCAAAATTTACAAAAGGACACTCTAACTCTAAGAGTCTAACATAATTAAGGAGAGAGGGTCCCAAGGACCCTTGTGTAATTTTCAAATCACATTCACAGGGAACAATGGCCATTTGTAGAGGGAATTTTTCGTGCTGGAACTAGTGGTAGTGGTACTAGCAGTATTTTTTGTTTCATATATCAAAATACATTGTACTGAACCTTCTCACTTGCACTGGTGAATTTTTTTCCCCTGCCTCAACTCTCTGCCAACCCCAGTGGTATCCCTCACAAGTCATGGGTGAAATCCACAAAGGGCTCCGAAGCTGGGACAATTTTTTCTTCTTCATAATTTATGATGAAGAGGATAATGCTATGGTATTGGAGGTCCATGTGGTTTGGGATTGCATGAAAGGGCCACATTCCATGCTTCCTGTTGTAAATTATATCTCGGAGATAACCAGGTCCGGGAACTACAGCAGCACCCCCAAGTTACATCCGTTAAGTGGGTGAGACTGAGAGTTGGCTGTGTGGCAACAGCTTCCCCACTGGGCCCATAGCATGCCCATTCTGGGTAGGAGCCCACCTAGGTATGTAATGTTATGTACTAACATCATGCTTGCCTCAGCCTGGTCCCGTCCATAGGGTGAATTGCTAACCACTACACTATGGGGCCAGTGTTTTAAGCTGCCACTGTCAAACTAGAAATTCCAAGACTTGGCAGATGACAGCTAGAGTAAGACATTGATAATCTAACACAAGATGAATCTTCTTATCACCTTTCTGTCAAAAATGAGATGATCTGAATCCGACAGTGACACTGATATGATGCTCTCTGTCAGGATGTCATCCTTAAAGTCTGTGATGGTGAAGTCACCGTAGACACACTTCTGGGTGTTCAGGAATTGGCCAACTCTGTCCTTGATGAGAGCATCTCTTGTAATGCTGCAATTACAAAAACAACAAACAAACAAAATCCTGTGTCCGATGCCAAATAAAAAAAAAAAAAATCATGTTCTTTATCCTAGCTTAAACAGTTAAGGTAGGTAGGTTGGAAGAAAAAAGTGTCTGAAGCAGTGAATGTGTGTTACTGGTACCCCTACATGTGTGCATTTTTTTTTTTTTAATGGTTATCACGTAGCAGTCACGTACAAAGGCAGACTGGAAACCAACAGAAACAGGGCAATCTGCCTGGCATATTACATACATGTATGTATGTATCTAGTTGTTCCCTCTTTTGCTTTTTTATTCTCTGAAATAATCATCAGTGTCAGCTGACATTCTGGCAATGTGGACGATGTGTGAAGTACGATTATGGAATACGATTACGAGTACGAACCTCTCAGGTTTCTTCAGCACTTCGATGTGGTACGTCTTCTGAACGCCTGGCAAAGCCTGTGCAAGATCACAAACACCGTTCATCATCTCTGCGACTGACAAAGTGCGACTTGTATTTGTAGTGTTGTTTATTCGAAAGTTTCTCTCGCTGCGTAGATCGTCCGGCAGTTCAAGCTTCAACCGTATCAGTTCATGGCGATAAATGTGCATTCACAGATCCTTGTTCTCCTGACAACCTGACGGGTCAGTTTCATCACCTGGATTTAAACAATATAAATTTTTGTTTGTTTGACAGTATGCGGACTGTTCACCGTTTTTTCCTTAGGTCGGCTAGTGATGGAATCAACACACATGAAGGATGAAAGTAGGAGGAGAAAGGTTGGACGCCACTTTGAAGTTCCCGCCGGAAGTCGGCTATTGGACACACTGTTTACGACATTAGCAAAAATAGTTTACAGCACAGTCGGCTGAAACTTCCTATACCAAGAATTGTGGAAGTCTGAAAATTTAAGGTCTTGGTTCGGGCGACCTAGGCACTGAGTTGAGCTGAAGTTGGTGGATTGTAGAACGTTTTCGTTGCGACCATCACAAACCAAACCATCGTTGTACTTGGGAACGCACCGTAGAAAGCACTTGGCGGCAAGCCTGCATTTTTGTGCCGTACTTAGTTACTATTTTCCCCCTCACACGCTATTGACAATTAGTTTGGTTTGCAAATAGCACAGTGAATCTTATTTTTTTCACAATGGAGAATCCTGCAAGTCCCTGTGTCGTCCTTTGTGAATGGTTTGGTTGTGTAAAGAACCGAAAGTAGAATTTCTCCTCGTCCTGCGAGCGACAGGTATCAGCTCTCTGTCTGTCTGTCTGTCTGTCTGTCTGTCTCTCTCTCTCTCTCTGTTTCACCCTTTTCTTGCTCATAAACCCCGCAAACCGGTTATACGTTGCATGCAAACCGAGACCTGTAGTACATAAGGGGTCCTACTAATTACCGAAAACAACTCTTAATATGGGTAGAACGCAGTTAAAACATAGAAATAACAACACACAAACATGATTCAAGGTGAAAAAAGAGGCCTTAAACTAGTTAAAAGGAAAAAAGTACTTATTCACTCCAAGAGAAGGACGAAATGAACGTGTCTCCCAAGGGAAGCGACTCTGGTCCGGACTGGTTATTTTTAACCTTTTTTTTTCTTTTAGCTTTTTTAAGGCCTCTTTTTTCACCTGTAATCATGTTTGTGTGTTGTTATTTCTATGTTTTAACCGCGTTCTATCCGTATTCAGCGTTGTTTTTGGTTGTTTTCGGTCGTTTCAGTTGTTTTCGGTAATTAGTAGGACCGGTAGATAAGTGGATGACAATCAGCAATTTAAAGTTATGTATAGTCATCAGGAGGTAGTAGCCTCACAGGAGTTTTTACCAGAGTATAATCTACATGCTATGGCTTATATTCTGCAGGTGCTTCCATCCCATCCGTCATTGTAATTGACATTAGGTTTGTCAGTAGAATGTTGTACGACCCCACACATCAGTGCACAGTGTTTTAAATTGCTCTGTTTCAGTTTAGGCAGATGGCGGGCTACAAAGGCAGCTTCGATGAAATAGAGAAACTTGGTTCTGGCGCATTTGGGAAAGTGTATAAGGTAAGTTTTCCTTAAGCCCAGTGAATCGGGGATATATATATATAGACTGAGAGCACAAACTGCTTTTTAAACGAAAGATCCTTTTGTGTCATGGTTAAAATATCCAGTTTATAATACAGAGTATGTGATGAATGCTTGCATGTGTGTGTCTCTCAGGCCAGGCACTCTTTGGATGGCCAGGAGTATGCTGTGAAAAAAATCAGATTGCGTCAAGGCTTGAAGGAGGATAAACTAAAGCAGGTAGGCACAAAATCTTCAGTCTAGGATTGACTTGCTCCCTGTATAGATCTATGTACACAATGAATCTTTTTGAAATGGTCACTGTTGTATCTGGTGACAGGGTATGTTGAAAGTGACTGTATGTTATGTACAAAAATAACACACGATACTCTGACAAAGCAGGCAAAGGTGTAAATGTTTACATCATTCAGGAAAAGTGTGCTCATGTAAGCAGTAATGTTATGATATACAGGTATTTTTTTGTTTGATTTGTTTTTTTATTCATCACAGTATTGGCAGTTTCCACCAGAATATATCCAAAGCACTGCAAGGATTTAATCAGTTCTGAGACTAGATTTTGAGAAAGGCAGTGGCTGCAGTTACGTAACCGTAAACCTGTACCCAAGGCTAGGTTTACATGACCGTAAATCCGTACCCAGGATTAGGTTTACGTGACAGTATATGTTCTGTGTGGGGCTCAGTACCCATGTTATCTTTGTTTCTAGCATTACGTACAGACTGTTTGGTGACCGTCATTACATTTGTGGCCCTCAAAAGAATTCTTATGAGTGTGTATTTTCCACACTGATAGTGAATCACTCCCCTCCCACGTCTTCAATTTTAGAGAAACGGCTACTAGTATTTGCAGACCGTAAGCCGGTGTGATGAGGAACGCCAGTTCAGTCCTCATTAGGGATGTGTGTCTCTGCTCTGTGTCAGTGTACACGATGAATCAATGGCAAAGCACATTCATTCATTCACAGGCCCTTTCCTATTCGCATGTTGCCTGTTTACCGGAGAAACGACACTCGGGCATGTCAACAAGGATAGCGAAGCACAGCCCGCTGATTGGCCAAAACGTTATCACGTGCACCTGAGAGCCAGTCAGCGCCGGCTTACGGTCTGCAATTAGCCGCGCGTCTGATTAGAGACAACTGTACAGAAGATTTCGTTTCGAAGTCTGCGATTGCTTTCTTCAGCTGACTGTAGGATTCAGAGGCTAGCCCTACTGAGAGCTGCTCTGCTTCCATAATCGCTGTCAACAAAAACGTCCGTCATGACTTGAACACGTGGCAGATGACTGAATGAACGAAAACATCTACGCGATCGGGTCATTACCGGAAACAGCTGTCAAATGTGCGTGTGTGTGCATGTGTTGCTATAAGTCACGTTACCGCAGTATATGGGACGGGTGTTACGGTCACGTAACGCTAGTCACTGCGTTTGAGAAAAGAGCAGAATGAATTAAGGCAATCCCCCTTTGCAAAATTGTGTGTTGGGTAATTGTGGCTCTTGAGTAAGACTATGATGATTTCCAGGTGTTAAGAGAGGTCACCACCCTTGCCAGGCTGTATCATCCAAACGTGGTGCGCTACCATTATGCTTGGAAGGAGGAGGATGCTGGTGGTATGCAAATTGTGTCTCTGTTAGTGTTACACTGTACTGTTAATACTAATAAAAGGGATATTGCCTAGATTGTCACTTTATCCCAGCTTGAGAGTGAATTTTTTTACATAAATACATGTAGTATGTGTCACTGATGTTCACATGCCACAGGCTGTTATCATGCCACGTAATGGTCCCAGATCTTGCATACATGTATGTTGTGAAATATATATGTATATTTCTTCATTAACGTGTCGGGGAGCCGGGGTGGCCGAATGGTAGAGCGTTGGACTTCTAATGCTCAGGTCGTGAGTTTGTATCCCGGCTGGGGCCAAATATTTGTGCTGGCTTTTTCATCGTTGCCCCGTCTTTGATATCACCCGTATGTGGTGGAAAAAGACGTTAAACCCCCAAACGCCCACCCACCCTCATTAACGTGTCACACAATTAACATGCAAGCAGTCTTCTTGATAAAATAATGGTAGAACTGAGGATAAGCAAAAGTTGTGTGCAATAGACTTGGTGCGCTGGCAAAAGTGGAAAGTTATTTGTTTCACTTGTGATTTTCGGGTTATAAGATAAAGTTGATTTTTTTCCCTTTCAGATGATTCTCCAGAATCCAGGTAAGACCAAATCATGCAGCCTACCTGGCACTTGGCAGTAGTGCATGACAAATGTCTGTACCAGAAAAACAACAACAACAAAACTTAGTTTACAATGGGTGAGACTTATTTCATTGGAAAGTTCTGGGTCTTGCTGTAATTGAAGACTGAAGTGAGGTTTGTTCTGAAGTATATATAGTAATATACACATGTAGTTCTTTTGCTAGATTAATGCTAACCTTGACCATCTGCAATTTAAGTGCGCGTCCCACAAGATAAAATTGTGTGGGATAGTTATTAAAAACAGATGCACTTGTAGTGGATAAATATATAATATTCTGGTATTGTATAGTGTTCCAGGATCAACAGAGTCATCTGAGTCCAGATCTGCAGAGTCCAAAGCAGAGGAGGCAGGGTCAGCAGAGTTGAAGTCCGAAGACCTTACTTTTGAGGCACTAGTACCGGTATGTACTTAAGGAGTGAAACTGCCAAAGAAATTTGTAGGCATATGTGGGAAGCAACTGTCAGCTTAACACAATCTGTACCATGTAATTTATGCTCGAACCCATTCCCCCTGCCCCAGCAGTCATCAGTGTTTGCTTCCTCTCCAGCACAGAAACATGGAAATTTCCAGAACTGTCTAATGGGTGACTACACTCCGTAAACCCTGAGGCTGAAGCCTCACCCCTTCACTCTTTCATGTATTGGTAAAACACAGTACATCCAAGATGTCATTGTGTGGGGAAGAGGGGTGATTTCAGTGAAAGAGATTGATGTAATGGTCTTGTCCCTCAAACGAGGTCAGTGGACTTAGTGCTTTTTGTTTCAGTCATATCAAATTACACATGCTTCCCTTGTTGTAGTGTCTGGCAAAAAGTTTGCTAGACCATGCCATATGCTGGGCTCATTATACCGCGGAACAGGATTGGCTGAATTCTTGGGGCTTGGCGCTTTTGATTGACAGGAGTGGGGTCGTCCATTGTTCATATACCGGGTATACAGGATGTTCTCCCCATGCTCAGTATGAAATGTGTTAAACACTTCTGCTCTTCTGACTTCTGGTTTTCCATTTTATTTGTAAAAATTATTTTCAGCATGTAACACTTGTTCAAAGGAAAAGTCTGTCGCAGATGGCCAGTATGCTATACATTCAGATGGAAGTGTGTTCTTCAACTCTCAGGATCTTTCTTGATCGCAGGAACGAGGTCTTGGGTTCAGCAGATTTAGGTATTGTAGCCCATCATCAGTGTGACTGTGATTGTGGGGGATGCTACTTCACAGGGCTTTATGTCCCGCTCTGCATCATGTATCGGTCATAGACCAATTCATTTTTTAAAATGTCCTTTTATTTTGTTACCAAGGCCAACAGATGTCCTGCAAAGAATTTACCGTGGGGGGTTCTCACCAGGTACTCTGGCTTACTCCCCCCTCCGCTTTGGAAATGTTCAGGCCACAAAATTTGAAAATAAAATTCCAGTACATGTACTGAAATTGCTGAGCTGGCCCTTCACAACACGCGATTGTTCCTGTCCAGTGTCTGAGAGAATGCGCGCGATTCATGTGAGCGTGCATGTTTGGTTTAGCCCGCAGCACTTTGAACCAAATACATGTATTTAGGATAAAGCACCTATATCAATGTGGTTATTGTTATTATTATTTTCATAATAACCATATCACTTCTGCATTAAAGTGGTCATGCATTGTCCCAATTAAGATCTTCATTATATAGACATTATGACTTGTGATAATGGCTGTTGGTTACGGCTCTTTCTTTTCCCATTTTGTGCAATGATCGCTTGACCTGCAAACCTCTTGCCTTTTGTTGTAACTAGTTGCTGAGAAATGAGATAACACACTTTTGCCATCTTTTCTTCTAACTCTTCTCCTGATTGTTTTGTTCACATCAGATCTCAGCTGTCAGAGAGATGTTATGTCAATCTTCAGGCAAATACTGGAGGGTGTTGACTACATACATGGCGAAAACATCATCCACAGAGACCTCAATGTAAGTGTAACACACATTTTTGAATGGTCCTGTGCAGCACTAGTTGCTTGATCTGTACTGGGCCAGAAAGCAGCTTTGTGCAGGCAGGCTGATTACACAGTGAAGCCAGAGCTGAAAATCTTCCACCTTTTGGCAGATTTTCACCTTTCGCTAAAAATTTCCTCCCCACCGGCCCCCGTAGTGTAGTGGTTAGCACTTCGGACCATGGACCGGGAGACGCGGGTTCGAGTCCCAGCCGAGGCAAGCGGGATGTTTCCTACCTAGGTGGGCTCCTACCCAGAGCGGGTGTGCTATGGGCCCAATGGGGAGGCTGTTGCCACACAGCTGAGATTCACCCACTTCACGGGTGCGACATTGGGGGTGCTTCCCTTAGTATGACACGTCTTATGATGTGGATGATTACACGGCCGGCACTGCAGGTGCCGTAGTTCCCGGGTCTGGTTAATGCCGGGATATTTATGACAGGAAGCATGGAATGCGGCTCTGTCCTGCAGTCCCAAACCACACGGACCTCCATAGCATCATCTTACCATCATCCTCATCTCCATCATCATGCATAATAATAATTGTCCCAGCTTTCGAGCCCTCCGTGGATTCCACCCATTACCTGGGAGGAACACCACTGGAACTGGCAAAGAGTTGGGGCGGCAAAAAAAAAAAAAAAAAATCCTCCCTGTCCCAAGTGTGTTTCCTCCACTGAAGCCAAAACACACCAAACTGCACAGATTTTCATCTGATCCTAAAAGGTTTCCTCCCATAAAAGTGTTTCTCCACTATAGTATGTAAACTCGTGCCGAAATGCAGCACAGATTTTAGTCGAATTAAAAAAAAAAAAAAAAAAAAAAAATCTGAGGGAGCATGTCCCTGGATACCCCGAGCACACAATGCTGCTGCTTTGCAGACACGCTCTTGTGGCTTTGCCACTTCATCACAAAGTGCTACACACTTTTCCTCTTTTTTGGATCATGGACCATTTTAAGTCCTGAGAAACCTGTTGGTGGTTGCCACACATATGACCCAGGAAAAGGTGGCCATCTTAGACAGGTGCCACATTTTGCAGGATCTCTAACAGGCTTTGAGGGTTTGAATTGTAGCTGTAAGTTAAGTAGCTAAAGGCAGGGCTAGATCTTCAGTTGGACATTGGTCGTAGACTGATTTATTTTCAAAGTGTTGGATTATTTTCTGACCAAAGTGGACATGTGTCCACTTGTTCTGGGAACAGCCCTATGTGTCAACGCACCGCTGTGTCAGTGACCATCTGTCTCTATCTCTTGTTCTCCCCGCGCACACGTGACGCGCGCGTATGTGTGTGTGTGTGTGTGTGTGTGTGTGTGTGTGTGTGTGTTCTTCACGCAGCAGTGCCTTGACACAGCAGTGTGTAAACCTTTTTCTGGCGTCATTTTCTTTGTATTCAGGACAAATATCCAAATTACTTTCTTTCAATTTACCATTTCCAGTTATGTCCAATATTGTTCTCACAGATATGAAACCTTTCAACGGTATGCATGTCATTGCCACCGCTCGCTGTCTGAGCACCAGTGTGGTAGCCAGATTTTGCAGATCACATCAGGGTACATGTTTCCTGATATTTTTAACTCCGTACGTGTCGCTAGCAGCAGTGTACGTAACACTGGAAGACATGTAAGTCAGATAATTTGCTTTGTAGAAATGTCTTTTAGCATTTTTTAAAAATGATTTTAGCAGCTTATTTTTGTCACTATTGCAGCCCAAGAATATATTCCTGCAAGGGGACCACCTTCACGTGAAGATAGGAGACTTTGGCCTGGCCAAGGAGCATGTGGTAGAGGGGCCTGTGATTGACATTAAGCACCGTGTGCGTGCTGAAGGAGGTAGGTCATCAGATTCTGTAAATGATTACCAACCGTTTCAGTTCAAGCAAGCATCATCCCCCAAAACCTACCTCAAACCTGAGGTAGCCTGTATGCTGTCCCTATAACTCCTGCTGTGCACCAGAAAGCACTGATTTGGGGGGCTGCACCGTAGACTGGTTTTAGAAATTCTGTCTCTCTGGTTACTGTACTGATAGCATGCTTCAGAATACTGGAGACTGTGTGTGTGCATGGCTATAGGCTTGAACCCTATATACATCAACTGGAGTCACCACAGTGGTTTCAGATGCTATATTAATATAATATTGTGTCCCAAGTGACTGATTCTGATGCACTGATTAAGCACATCCGATTAAAAGTGTTCCGCAGTGTATTTTTTATGCCTGACAAACGTATAGACACTTTGATATCCCGTTCATGTGCATGTAGATGCCTGTTTGGAGTCAAGTGGCGGTGGGGCTGGTACCTGGCCTTACACAGCACCCGAGATGATGAGAGGAAGTGAAGCGAGCAAAACACCAGGCAGAAGCAGCAGCAGCAAGGTAAATGGTTTGCACACATACACTCACTACTGTGGTGGTGTCCACACGCTGCACAAGCAAACACTTGGTCATCATTTCATAGACTGCCTGCAGAACTGAGGCATGCAAAGAGGCAGTGGCAGATGGTCGGACTTGAACGGTCGTGACAAGGCCAATATGAACCAAAACCAATGTTGGAACAGTCTTGAAGGTGGCACTAGGAAGATAACTGAGAGATGAAGTGGTGTGCGTGTGGGCTTTTCCGAGCGCAGAGAACTGAGCTGAATTGCACTGTCCACTTGCAGGCAGTTTCTGAAGAGTGTGTGTGTGTGTGTGTGTGTGTGTGTGTGTGTGTGTGTGTGTGTGTGTGTGTGTGTGTGTGTGTGAATCAAGCTTTTCTTTCTCTATATGCACATTACATACAGTCTTACATTTTTGCATTCAGCAATACAGTTGAAGTTCCTGAAGATTAATTAGGTACAGTTTTCTTTACAAATACTAGATTGCCCAGTTTAGTAGGATAATATGCCTATCTGTATCAAATTGTTGAAGCTTTTGCTAATGTTTTAAGTGAGTGAGTATTTCATTTATTCACCTGTTCTCCCAGTGTGACATATACAGTATGGGGGTCATTTTGCTGGAAATGTGTCTCAACATCAAGACAGTTATTGAACTATTCAACTTGGTGAAAGAAGCCAGGACAGAACATGTACCGGAGCAACTGTTGACGAAAGACTGGGTGACACAGGTACAAGTGAAAATTTTCACCTTTGAAGTTTTTTTTTTTCTCCCTTTGTTCAGTTGGTTTTGTTTGTACATCACTTTAGTTTGTTTTAGGCATGGTAAGAGTATGATGTATAGACTCTTAAGACGGACATTGCAGGGGTAGGAGAAACCAGAAGAAATCAATGAACATAAAGGTGTCCCACATGCACAAAAATTGTAATTTATCTTGGATTAAGAGCTGGCCCTGCATGCGTAGATACGTCCTTTCTTGCATGCAATAAATTTTACCTGCTTGAGATCACACACACACACACACACACACACACACACACACACACACACACACACACACACACACACACACACTTTGTCACTGAAAAATTCTGACTGCACAGAAATTCTTCATTTTTTCCCTTGTTCACCAGGGAGAGGCAGTGGTAGCCATGCTGAAGGAGAATCCTGATTATCGGCCGTCGGCTAAAGACATTCTGGAGCAATGGAACCTTGTGTTTGTGGCTCCTGAAGAGGTTGGTGTTTGAGGTGGTCCCTTGCAGGTGTCACATCCTTATTACTGAGCAGCAATAGACCCACAAATGTTGTGAGTCTTAAAATTAAGCTTTTGTTGTACATTGAAGCTTTGTACAAAATTTTCCACAAAGATTTTTAAAAGCATTCTTCTTTTCTAAAAAAAACTGAGATTAGTGAGAAATATTTAACAGTATAGGGATACAGACATATGTATTAGTTATATTTGTCAGTGCACCACCACCAATGTGTATGAAATCTCACATAATTTTATGCTCAACAGGAATCTTACGGTGTGAGAGGAGAAAGCGCGCTGACCATGCGACAGTTCACAGGTGCTGACGACACGTCAAGTGATGACTTCGACGACACTGATTTGCCTATGTTCAGAGCAGCTTGTCGTGACGATGACGAATTTCAGGAGACAGTTCGAGACTACCACAGGTTTTGTGCAGATCATTGTCAGCATGCTGTACAGGTACTTGAGTGTTGGAGGGTGGATGGGTGGGTGTTTGGGAGTAAACATCCTTTTCCACTTCATATGGGTGATACAAAAGATGGGACAACGAGGAAAAGCCAGCGCAAATATTTCCCTGGTCGGGATTCAAACTCACAGCTTGAGCAATGAAAGTCCAGTACTCTATCATTTGGCTACCCCGGCTCCCCTGTTGCATGTAAAAAGATACATGTAAGTTAATTGTATAATGATAAAGAACATAAATAAGACGTGTTCTGGTTCATTTCATGCACACTGTGATTTAGACTTGCGAAGTATGAATATAAATAATCATGGGTGTGCTTTACCCTATGGCTTTAGTATATTTCCTGTATGTGTGTACACAAGTGAAGATGTGAATATGTTTTTCACCATCCTTTGGTAAAAAGGTTTCAGTGCCATGGACTTGAAAATCACTAAGGCCTTTTAAAAAAAATTATTATTATTAAATGATAATAGGTATGTGTTGTGGCTGTTGCGTGCTACGCTAAAAAGCCGCACACTACAGCAGCAGGTAAAATCTTTGTCTCAGACCACCTTTTTGCCTCAGGCTGCTGCTTTCGAAGAGGAGCATCAACCTGTTGGAGCCTACGGTGATGTTGGAATCATGCATAAAGTGCCTGACGACAGAAAGCAGTAGCTGGTACTTCCAGATTTCCTGAATCGATCAGGATTTAGATCTGACCAGCGTTTTCCTGCCAAGACACTTTGGAACCACCGAAAACAGTTGATAGTGACACTTCTTGCATTTTCCCTGCCCAGGGATAAATCAAGTGTTACGTTGTCTCGTCTGAGAGCACTAAATGTATTTTGTGTTCATGACACTTGAATTTATACCAACAAGACAAATTGCCGATGACATTTTGGATCAGCAGAAACAGTTTGTAAGGAGTGAGTGACGCTCTGGGACCAACAACAACAGTGAGGGCCATTTCTATGGTTTACCAAAACAACTGGTGGTGACAGGTTTGGGCCAGCAAAACCAAATGTCACACTTTAGTATATATATATCTCATTTGTTATTGACACTGAAAAGCAATATCTTATATTTGTCGTGACCAACAACAATTGTTAATGACATTTTGGGACCAAAGAAAACTAGTGTTGATTGTGATTGTACATGTATGAATTTTTTTTTCTTTTTTTTTTTCGATTTTACATTTATTTACATTTCTGCCAGATGTAAGCTTCAGTACAGTTATTTTTGTGACTTTTTACAACAGTTACGATGTAGTGGGAACAACTTGATATAAACAGAACAATGTGTGTGTGTGTGTGTGTGTGTGTGTGTGTGCGTGCATGCGTGCACATGTGTGTGTTAACAAAATTATGAGTATCTTTTCCAGTATATGAGCAATCCAGGTGCAATGGATTACCAAGACTATGTACATATGTGCCATAATCTGTCAACACCACGGTATTTCTGGATATATTTACCACGACTATGTATACATGTGCCATAATCTGTCAACACCATTGTATTTCTGGATATATACTACCAACAAGAAGTTAAGGACCACCCTTGATTTCGGGTTACCTTGGACAATAGTAACTAAAATCTCGTACACCATTTACGAATATAACCAAAATGGACTAGGATGTTCCCTCAAACATTGCTCTACCCAACTGCACCACTTCCAGTCTCATTGTGACTCAAACTGTCAAGCGGGGTAACTCCAAAAAGTGTCGGAAATCTCGATTTGCACGCTTGACTTCTTGTGAGTTTTGCTCACGGGCCAGTGAAGCTGCGATAAAATTGTTAATGCACGTGCACACCATGTGTTGTGTTAACACTGGTCACGTGAAGTATGCTCAGTTCCATTCGGAGAAAGACACAGTGGTCAGTGTTCAAACAACCACGGCCCAAAGAGGAAGTCTCAGCGCTGTTAACCTTGGAAGGGCCATAGCCTGGCTGAATGACGGTGCTGGCCTGCGAGAAATTGGGACACGGCTAGGGTTAGTCATTCTGTCATCCGTCGACTGCAGCAACGTGTGCAAGCAGCAGGCAGCTCAGAACATCGCCCTCGTTCCGGACGTCCACGTAGCACCTGTAGGATGGATGACAGGTTTATCTTGCTCTCTGCTCAGCGCAACCGCACGGTCACTGCAAGTACCCTGAGGCGTCAGCTGAGGACAGCCGCTAATGTCAATGTGAGCGTTTCAGCAATCCGACATCGGTTGCACGAGTTCCAGCTCAACGAAATACGAGCAGCTGTCAGAGTCCCCCCTCACTGCAGCCCATCGCCGAGCTCGTAGGGACTGGCGTCGTCAGCACCAGCGCTTGAATCGGCAGCAGTGGTCTTGAGTGTTCCTATTATCTGTCTGCAGTTCAACGATTGCAGAAGGCGTGTCTGCCGCAGGCAAGGTGAACGTTTCATCGGTAGCGCTGTTCGCGAGGTGGACCGCTATGGAAGTGGTTCCGTAATGGTTTGGGCCGGCTTCCATCTTAACGGCAGGACGCAGTTGCACTTCGTCTGAGGCACCGTACGTGGTGGGAAAGGACGTTAACCCCCCAAACACCCACGTCGGAGGCACACTGAATGGCCAGCGGCACAGGGACGAAATTGCCCGTCCTATCATCCAGCCAGCCCTGCAGGCCATTGGTCCCGGCGTCATTCTCCAGGAAGACAACGCCTCTGCGCACCGTGCCCGTGTGGTCCGTGACTTCATGCAGGCACAGGGGATCAACAGGATGAATTTTCCAGCTCGCTCTCCTGACCTAGCTCCCATTGAGCACCTTTGGGACACCCTTGGTCGACGTGGCTGAAAACCACCCCCTCCTGTAAATGTCATTGAACTGATCCGTTTCTTGCATCAGAAGTGGGCAGCCATCCCGCAGGACAGTCTCCGAACCCTCGTTCATTCCATGCGACAGCGCTGCACATAATGTTTGGCAGCGAATGGCGGCCATACCCGATACTGACTGGGTTCCGTTTTCTTTGTTGACGTTGTGACTTGCAAATGGGGGTCACTGACTGACGTCACAGAACGTTGTTTTGAGTGCCTCCTTGCTTATGAAATTATGGTCACGTGTTTCCATAATGAATCGATTAAATTTCGGAAGAAGTTGATCTTTGTGCCATGTGTTGGTTGTGCATGCCGCAGCTTTGTTCAAGTGGTCCCTAACTTGTTGTTGGTAGTATATTTACACTTGCTCAGTAAATTTCAGTCTGTTCATAATGTCAACTTAGCATTTTTTTATGCAGGGCTTAATGTGTTGAATTTCACAGATCTGCATTCGCATGACTCTGTGTGTGTGTGTGTGTGTGTGTGTGTGTGTGTGTGTGTGTGTGTGTGTAATAATAATAATAATAGTTTATTCAGTTTTGCAGGCCATTTGGCCCATAAGAACATGAGGATAAGACATTTCAAAGTAAGCTGTGGTAGAGCTGACTTCTGTGTGTGTGTGTGTGTGTGTGTGTGTGTGAAAACATGATTACGAAGGTGTTGTATGTGAAATATGACCTACCCAAAACTAATTCGGTGTTTTTCATGATTTACAGGCACAAAACGCTGACCATATTAGACGTTCTTTGTATGCGTGAGCCCATTCGGTTCACCCATTTGGCAATATACACATTTCCCCGCTACCATATATACTGGGCACCCCAGAGCATAGCGATGGGTTACACAACTCGGAGTAGTGGGGGTGATGTGGGCTGGACGCTGAGGTTCAACGTCATCTGTTCACAGTGATGCCCCGAGTGGGACTCGGTGAAACCTGACCTCTCTCATTGGTGACGAAGCCTTAACCACTAGACCACCGACCGCCCCGGTGGAAGTAGCGGATGTATCCGGATTTGCTCAGGCGGACGGTCTGCAGAAGCGCCATGAGAACCGCGTTAAAGATACTCCGATGGGAGGTCATCGAAGCAAACTAGCCGCACTGATCAACAAGAGTTACTTCGCATGGACCGTAAGGCTGATTGAGAACAGCGTATCAGTTCAGATGCTTTGCTGTCAGACCTGTGACTGTACGATATTTTGGTATATTCCTTGAAATTCCAGTGTCTGTATGTGAAAATGTAGATATAACTACCGAGAAGAAACGGAAAGGCGGAAAACACTGAATGTCATGAAATTTATTTTGGTCAACGACTGATTTGGCTGATACCAAAACTTTTCTCTGCGACCGTGACAGGCGTACGAAAGTGGCCCGGCTACATGAAAAGTGTCGCCAAGTCATCGGTGACAGCAACTTCAAACGCACTATACGTATGATCAAAGATTGTGAGTGTGTGTGTGTGTGTGTGTGTGTGTGTGTGTGTGTGTGTGTGTGTGTGAGAAAGAGAGAGACAGACAGACTGATTGATTGACTGAGACAGACAGCACAACTGAACTGAGAACATCAGTCTCACTCATAAATCACTTATATCATGCTTTTATTCTGACTGAGACATTACAAAGCACATATAAGGAGAAAGTTGAATTAACCATTTCATGGCATAGAATAGACATCTTGTAAAATGGAAAGTGGTAGTTTTCCAATATTTATCAGAGAAACGAAAAAGGTTTGCGTAGATGGGAGCCGGCTGACAAGACCATTTTAACGGTAATTTCTTCTCTTCTTGTAATTCTAATATATATGTTTTTCATTCATTGTACATTGCAATGATATCATCTTGTAAGCTCGGTGTCGTCCATTATTATTGAAACAAAAAAAAACAAAAAAAGGTTTGCATTTGAACACGAAAAAATTAGAAAAATGCAGTTATGTCCCAAAAAGCCATACAAAGCTGTGCGCTGACTCACCGTCAGGTGCAGCAAACAATACAAAGAAACTCTGCCGAATTGTTGTATCAGCAGAATCGACTGAAGCTGATTGGTTGAAGTTGGATGCTGCATGAGTGTGGTGGCAGTAACGATGCGCAAGTGTGAAACTATGTTTGGTAGAAAATTGTTGCTTTTTTTTGTTTTTTGTCAGGCAGCGTCACTTCCGAGCTACAACTTAAAGTGTTCGATGACCGAAGGGAAATAATTGTTCAAGTTTTCATGTGGACAGCGCAGGGTGGCTGTTTGACGTCACACTGGCATGGTAACAACAAAAGTTGCCTTTTTACGTCTTCAGTTTGACCTTTCAAGGAACTCATACAACATAGCCATAATTATCTGTTTCAAACACTTCCGACACAGTCAATGTGGATTGCTCGAAAGATAGCACTGAGCCCCTTTAACTTTTTCAAGATCATGCACCCAGCTTTTGTGCAGCGCCCTTGCATACCGTTGCCAACCACACACCTAGACCCCGGGTGGCTGACGCGTGAGGACGCTGTTACCAAGCACCCACAACCCATGATATCTCCGCTCTCACCTTGGCCGCTATGCCCAATTCTTCCAATCAAAACTTTTTTTCTCCATAAAAGTGCTTATAATTATCTTTCAAACCATACCAAACACGATTAGGAAACACCTGAAAAAGACCTCTCTCAAAAACATCCAAAAATTGCTCAGATCGCCCGGTTGGCAAGGGTTGTGCACGCACACAGTGCCTGGGTCACTCGGGAAATCCACGGCGCGCGGTCAAGGTCGGCAATGAGTTAATGGAGTGCAGTCTCTTACAGGTATGTGATGATAATGCTCCTTTGATTCGACAGCTTCTTGGAAGGCACAGGCGGATTTGTGGCAGACACAGGCAGGAGCGGTGGGGGAGGGTGGGGCGGCAGGGGGAGTGGCGGTGGTGATGAGAAAGAGGCGTGTGTCGGAGGTGGCGGTGGTGGTGGTGGTGGTGGTGGGGGAGGGGGAGAGGGCTCAGGCAAGGCTAGGGGAATTGCCGGGAGGGGGAACGCTGGAGCTGGAGGTAAAGGCGGGGGTGCAGGTATGGACGGGGGTGGGGGAGGTGGGGGCGGGGGAGGGTCTTTGGGCGGGGATGAAGACGAGGTGGGCAACAACGACACATAAGGTGTAAGGTACATGGGCGAGTCTCTATTGCACGACTGAGCAGTAAAGTCTTCGTGGTCGACATCGTCAGTCTGTGGAGCACCATTTACTTGCGGATTCTGCCGCTTGCGGCTTTTGTCGACTGTAGCGTACAGCTCCTCCTCCTCCTCCTCTTCTTCCCCCGCCCCCTCAGCCTCCAACCCCTCCTCCCCGTCACCATTGAGGAGTTCTTCTTCACCGACCAGCGTGTCAGTGTCCGAGTCTTTGTCGGTATCCGTCTCTCCGTTCCACATGTTGGTCTTGCTGCCCCCAACTTCGCGTCTGCCTCTGATGTGGTCGTACAACGTCTCTATGGTAACATCCAACCCACCCACCTCTTCAGCGTCCATGAGGGTACTGTCGCTACGGTAAATGTCAGGGTCGTCTCCCATGACAATGTGCGGCGAGTCGGGGTCATCTTCTTCGAAGAAGATGTGGCGATCGGAGGAGTGAACCAAGACCTCGATACTGCGAGATGAGGTCTCGGGAACCGGCGAGAACACCTCCCTCACGGACGCGTAAAGTGGGTCGGACTGAATGGAAGTGAGGCTGGCGTTGCTGCCGCTGTGGGCACGAGCCATCTGCATCTGATGGAAGAGGATGGCGTCGCGGTCAATGTTGGGACTCCGCACGATCTCCTTCTTGAAATCGTCCAGCGACACTAAAGATTCGTTCGACACTCCGTGGCCGACGTAAAATGGCGGGCGTGGTGGCGGTGGTAGTGGTGGTGATGATGGGGGCTGGGGAGGTGGAGGGGGTGGCGGTCGCTGAGGTCTAGTACCTACAGGTGGCGGTTTCGTCTTCGGCGGTTTGGTCATCGGCGGAGGTCGTGGCGGCGGCGGTGAAGGGGGTAGCGGTGGTGGGGGCGGTGGGGGAGGCTTTGTCTTGTGAGTCGTCTTTTCATGAGACTGCACCACATCCGGCTTGTTTGACTGTGACTGCCCGAAAGGGTTTTTACCGGGAAGCATAATCTTTCTCGGGAACACACCGTCCTTGCGTTCCTGCTTTGTGAGAGTTGACCAGTTACTCCCTTCACCATCCGCCTCGTCCTGCGCGGAGCCGCTCACAACCACACCACCGTTCTTGCCAGCCAGCTCGCGCTGGATCTCCCGCTGCTTCACCTCCAAAGCCAGACGCTCCTGCATGGCCTGCGACCACCCCTCCAACCCCTCCCCGTGTCTGCGTTTGGTCTCCGCTCGCCAGTTCGGCACTGGCTGCTCACTGCTGAAGTCGATAACATTGTCTTCGTTATCTTCGTCACCGTCATCCTCGGCCAGAAACGCGTGTTTCAGCTCCTTGCTCTTCACCTCCTCCGCCAACCTCCTGCTGAGCACGGATTCCCAGGTCTGGGGCTCGTCCTTCTTGCGATAACGTTTCGACGAGCCCTCTCGCTTTTCCGACGCCTTCCCGTTCGTGGGGAGCTTTTCGTCGGACTTTTTCTGTTCCGTGCTCTGCTGGTCGGTGTGTGTGGCGCTTCCATGCAGACTGGAGCTGCCACTCTTGGATTTCTTGGCGCGGCCGGCACGATCGAACACAACGTCCCGCAGCTCGGGCGTGTGGGGAACGCCGTCGCGAAGTTCCAGCAGATCCGCCCGCTGGCTCAACACCCTAAGCAGTTCCTTCTGACTCTCCCGCTGGGCGTGCAACGCCTCCTGAACGCGGAACCTCTCCGCTTCTGACAACATGAGACGCACCACGACGACGGCAATGTTTTCCCCGGACCCTAACCCCTGGGCCAGATCTTGGAGCCGTTTTGCGGCCACAACCGGGTCGGAGATGTCCTTGATTTCTTTCACGGCCTCCTCGTGCGTGACGACCTTCCACAGCCCCTGACTGGCCAGGATGAAGAAGCGGTCTGAGTGACCGAGGGTCCGGCTGGCGGTGTGTGGCTCTGGGATGACGTATGGAAACATGTAACTGGAGCCCAGTAGTCGGGTGTTGAAGGTCACGCCGTTCACGCGGCCATCCTGCGGCAGATCATAGATACAATTTAAAGTAAGAGTTCATGCACTACAGCGAAGTATGTACAACACCACTACACCCCACATACAACACAAACATACAAGTCACACACATTACTGCACCCCACATACTACAACACTACCCCCCCCCCCCACCCCACACACGACAAAATCCACACACGACAAAAATTGCCAAATCTTGGGTCGTCAGTTTGCCCCAGCGGATTGCTGCACTTTATATTCCTCTGATTATTCACGTCCTCATGTATTTGTTGCTCGGGGCGCGAATGTAACAGTCGAGGTTAAGGCTTTTAGTCCTGGGTTAGAGTCTAACCTCGAACTAAACTAGCTCTAGGGTTAAATTTTTTTTTTTTTTTTTTTTTTTTTTTAAATCAAGAAGCGGGCCCATTCCAGCAAGGTGCCTGAACCGTCAGAGAAGGAATTTTTCTTCCTTTCTTCGCTTCCTTTTTTAAAATTTAAGTTTGCTTTAGGGTTTCTTTTGTCCTAGTCTGGGTTAGGCCCGTAGCCGTGGGTTGAATTAACCTCGACTTTTACATACGGGCCCAGATTTGCTAAAAAAAATCTAGCAGGAAAAGGATTTCATTCATAATTTAAAGCTTATTCTTCGTGTCTAGTCTGTACAGGCGTTAGGCCGGGGAATGATTTTTTGTTTTGTTTTGTTTTGTTTTATGTACAGTTTCTAGGCTGGGAAATGCGTTTTGATCCATCGTTAAAGTCTAGCCTGGGTCGTTTCACCGTAACCACAGGTAATTTTCATTTACCCTAATGTAACCGTATGTCTATATCAGCTGATGTACACAACCCTTGTTCGGCCCTCACCTCTGTCACAATGCCCCCGGAGTTGACGACCCGCTGACACTCTTCTGCGTCAACGCTGACGTCAAACTGACGCGTGAGCGGCACTGCCCGCCCGTGGTGGCACAGGACGACCTCCGTGTCTCCGACATTCGCCACACGCAGCACCCACTCCCCCCGGCTAACCGAGTCGCCTTTCTTTTTCTCTGAGCGGGATGACGTGTGGTTGGAGTCGCGGCGGCGAGTGATGTGGACAACGGCTGCGGCGGAGCCCAGTTTTTGGCCCAGCGCCTTGAGCTGCCTGAAAACGGCACACGCAAAATGTACACAGCTTGAGCAACAAAGTTTACAGTATAAATACGAAATTTAAAAAGGAGCTTTGCACATTGTTGCACATGCCATCCAGTTCAAGATATGATTTTATGTTTTATTGAATTTTAACTCTTAAAAACCCACGCAAAACTTTGAAATCACAATTTTATTTGAAGTCTTCAGATTACAAAAAGCCACTTCAAGCCACTACTATTACGCAATCTGCAGCGGTCTCGGGCCGCCTTGCGGGGAAGCCCCACGCCTTGCGTAATAGTGGCTTGAAGTGGCTTCTCCTGGTGTGCCGAGGCTTGTTCTTTTTAACCAGTCGTATCGTATAGCGGGCAGGGGGTGGTCGGGCTCTAAAGAGTTGATTAATCTACAATGTTATTCACTGTTTCAATCCAAAGATGACTTTCCATTTATGCAACAATGAAGTATCGATTATAATAATAATAATAATGAGTATTGTATAGGCGCTTTACCCAATTTCCTGAATCGGCTCAAAGCGCCGCGAACTGAACCCAACACGCACGCTCACGTGAATCACATGCATTCTCTCACACACTGGACATAAACACATTACAATCACGTGGTGCGAAGGGTCAGCTCAGCTTTTAAATTTCGGAATTTAGAATTGCATTTATTTTTTCAAATTTAGTGGGCTGAACATTTCCAAAGCAGAGGGGGGGGGGGGGGGAGGAAGCCGGAGTACCCGGAGAGAACCCCCGACGATCGGCCCGAATGAACGGTGCCACATACGAGAAGGATAAATTGTTTGCCCCGAGTGGGACTCGAACCCCTGACTTCTCACATTGGTGACAAGTCTCTTAACCACTAGACCACCGACCGCCCCAATTATTATGATTATTATTATTGTTTTTTTAAATAAAGTGAGCTAAACCCGTACTTGTGTGCTGTAAGCATAGTGTACTTCATGTAGTCGCCGTGCGTGTGTTGGTGTGTTTGCTCGGCCTGTAACGTCGACACCAAGTTGTCGGCCAGCTTCTTGGCCACCTCGTCATTCCGACCTCCATCAACGACCGCGAACACTGCGTCACCGTTGTTGCTCACCATCGGCTTGTTGACGATCATCACAGATAACCTGCAATCAGTTTGCTTTCATGTGAACGCGAAAGTACGACTGTTTCAAAGAAACGACAACACAACAAAAATATTTTGTTATTGTCTTGACAAGCATGAGTTTACCCGATGCCACAAGCAACTTCCCAAGCGCTTGTCTTCGTTTGCTGGCGCGCACATCGTAAAATAGAGGGGAAAACCTTTCATGTGCCACAGTTGACATCACGTGACACCCTGCGTTCGTCACAAACTGGGTCAGTCGCTGACTACAACACTCACTAATAACTCCCAAGGTTTTTCCTAACGGTTTTCCTTTATTTGTATTTTCTTCCTTTATTTTCTTCTCTTCAATATATGTGTTTGTACTACATGTATTAGTGTAGGGTGTGTGATTTTGAATTTTGAAATGTACTTTGCCTTGTTTATATATTGCTAATTGTGAGTTGTCCATGTGACAGAAAACACCATACTGAGCGAACACAGTTGTTTCGAATCTAGGTCTTTGGCTCTTCTGTTGATTAGTCTAAGCGTTTCATGAGTATAATATGCTTGTTGATACTGACTTGTTTCTGATGCCTGAAGTTTGCGATAGACCGCTGAGCCAAGGTCGACTGTCTGATGCTTCATCTACTGTTCGGAGATCCTGAAGTGACCAGTTCTGACCGCGCATGTCCACCATACACAACCGTTTGGACTTCCTGCAACAAGCCGGACACACAGTTATCGGTAGTAAGAAGACTGTAATCTATTTATTTCCCACGGGATGAAGATAAGTTACAATAATAATAATAAATTGCTTTTATATAGCGCAGTATCCCAAAATATGCTGGCTCAGAGCGCTCATATATTACCAACATTGTTGTCGTGTGCTTCAAGAACGGAATATGAATACATTTTGGATTTTGATGTAGCTGACTTGTTCGCAATATGCAGACGACGACGACAACGGCGACGACGACGACGATGATGATTATGATTTTGATGATTAATTTAGGAGGAACTTTAGGAAAAGGCTGTCATCCTCAAACACTCATCTCTCCTCCCCCCCCCCCCACACACACAACATACACAGACACACACTTGCCCCACAAGAATAACTACAACAGCAGCAACTATGACAAGCTGGCAGCCTGTCGCGACCTACAAAAATGAACAACAATAACGGAAAATGGACTGTTGCTTACTTGACCCCTTCAAGGTCATGGGAGGACACGGCAAGGTTAGGGTTGCCGGAGATGTCGAGCAGGTTGACCTGAGAGGTCATCAGGTTGCTCATGCTGACGTTCCGCAGGTGATTGGAACTCACCTCCAGCACCTGGAAGAGGATCCGACACAATCACCAATCAATGACACCCGGAGATAAATTAGAATAACAACAAGCGCGCTGAATGGAGGGGAGCAAA
The DNA here is from genome assembly GCA_018292915.2 of Batillaria attramentaria. Classification (NCBI taxonomy): domain Eukaryota; kingdom Metazoa; phylum Mollusca; class Gastropoda; family Batillariidae; genus Batillaria; species Batillaria attramentaria. Next base: position 613,103 of record JACVVK020000115.1, on the reverse strand, counting down.
TGCCACTTACGAACTGAAGCACAAGAGCTGTTTGCCGAAAGATAAAAATTAAGCCCCAACAGTGGCTTCGCTTCAAAAGGTAGTTTTGGGGAAATTCTGCCGCGACCGGAAATACACTGTAAAGATAGTCTTACCTTTAAAGCCGAAGAGTTTTTGAAGCAAGGTAACTCCTGCAGCAAGTTACAGTTGGCCCTCAGCACCTGTAGGTGTGGATGGCGCCCCAGGCAGGCGGGGAGATAAGTCAGTAAGTTACTGGACACGTTCAACTCCTGTAGCTGCCCCAGCTTCTCTAGGTCCCTGCCCAGTGAACACGAGCAAAAGTGAGAAACACTAGAAATGAAAGTCTTAAAAGGGGAGCCGGGGTGGCCGAATGGTAGAGCGTTGGACTTCTAATGCTCGGGTCGTGAGTTCATATCCCGGCTGGAGCCAAATATTTGTGCTGGCTTTTACATCGTTGCCCCGTCTTTGATATCACCCGTATGTGGTGGAGAAGGACGTTAAACCCCATAAAACACCCCCACACACACCCAAAGTCTCAAAAAACTTCACTGTTCGTGACTTGTTCATAAAGCATAGACGAGTATTGGAAACGTAACACATTTTGTCTTTCACGCAGATCATTCTAGATATAACCAAAGACCGTAGATAATAATATTATCTACGGTCTTTGATATAACGCAGTGGGGAATGGTAACATGGCAAGACGGTACACATATTTTGAAACTCTCTGGGTTTGCGCCAGTAACTTTCAAATAAGCGTGCTTCATGAAAGCTGACTGTATTTCACAAATTACACAAGATCAAATGTTGAATGGGCATCAAAGTCAAGCTTCGCGCATACAGTCCCCCCCCCCTCCCACACACACACCGCGCGCGCGCATCTCCTGTTTTGAAAAGCCACAATGAGAATCTAGTAGATACAAACAGTGAAACTGCTCAACACATCTTCTAAATCCACGAGTAGAATTGTAAACCCATCCCCCAAAAATTTTAGAACACAAAAGCTGAAGAAACCGTCGAGATAGACTGACCTCTCCTCAATGACGGAAATCTTGTTAGCGGCAAGGTGAAGGATGCGTAGCCTTGGGAAACAGCAGACCTTAGCAACGGCACTGTTACCAAAGTTGTTGAAGGACAGATAGAGCTCTTGAAGCTTGTTGAAGGAATCGTTGTGGTTCGGAGGCGGCAGGTCACACAGTTTGTTGCGGGTCATGTTCAGGTAACGCAAACTGCATTGGAAAACCAAAAAATGTTCACCATCCCAACCATCCTTTGAACTTAAACACCTGACACGTCCAGTCCCGTTAAAAAGAACACGCCACTGCACATCAGTAGGAGCCACTTCAAGCCACTATTACGCGAGGCGTGAGCCTTCTACGCTAGGCTCGAGACGGCTGCAGATTGCGTAATAGTGGCTTGAAGTGGCTTCTAGTGATCTGAAGTCCCCCCCCCCCCCCCAAAAAAAAAAAATAAATAAATAAATAAAATAAAATAAAAAATAAAAAATAAAATAAAAAATAAAATAAAATAAAATAAAATAAAATAAATTAAAAATTGCCATTTTTGCCTGGGCTTTTTAGGAGTTATCGGCTGAGTGAGAAACATGTAACTTTTTTCCCCTTGGGTCTTACCGTTGAGCCTGAATGAAGAGTTCAGGCGAGAGACTTCGGATCTCATTATGCTCCAGATGCAGCTCCTCAATGATACAGTTCTGTACGGAGGGAGGCAGGGCGTTCAGCTGATTGTGGTTCGCCCTCAGGATCTTCAGCTTTCGGGCATCCGTGAACAACCTGATCGTAATCATCATCATCATCATCATCATTGGTAATAGTAGCAGTAGCAGTAATAGTAATAGTAGTTCATGTATTAGTATAGTTTCGGGCATTGAAAACTGTTCGTGACTAGTTGTAGAAAAGGATATGAGTAAAGGTTACAAGTATCTTGGGCAACAATAGAAATTAAAAAATGATAAAAAACATTAAAATGTGTGTGCGTGCGTGCGTGCGTGTGTGTGTGTATGTGTGTGTGTGTGTGTGTGTGTGTGTGCGCCGACGTGTGTGTGTGTGTGTGTGTGTGTGTGTGTGTGTGTGTGTGTGTGTGTGTGTGTGTGTGTGTGTGTGTGTGTGAGAGAGAGAGAGAGAGAGAGAGATCGAATTATAAGAAAAACTAGTACGGAGGCGATCCCAGATTGTACAACGGTAATGCAGCACATTATGGACTACTCACTTTTCCGACAGGTTTTTCAAACAGTTATGGCTGACATCCAGCCTGACCAGAAAGAAGCAATCGCCAACCCAAGACGGAAGACTGGTCAGTTTGTTGCTGTTGAACAGAACAGAAATAACATCAACGAAAAAGAGAAACAACAGAACCAACACCACCACAATAATAATAATAATAAAAATAATATATCAACAACAGTTCTTATAAATACAGAGTTGCTGTCATCAAACAGACGACTCGTCACACCCAAATATGTACCTTTTATTGTTTGTGGATTTTGCTTTTGTTAACAATACTTTCTTTAAACTGACATATTATGTCAAGAGAATGAAAGACACAAAGTAAAACATACTGTGACACCTCCATGCTGACAAGCCACTCTGGTTTGGGGTTGACCGACAGGCTTTCCAGGTCTGAAAGTACAAACACCAGATATATATCGTATACCTGTAATAATAATAATAATAATGTATAGGCGCTTTACCCAATTTCATGATTCGGCTCAAAGCGCCGCGAACTGAACCCAACACGCACGCTCACGTGAATCACACGCATTCTCTCACACACTGGGCATAAAAACATTACAGTCACATGGTGCGAAGGGTCAGCTCAGCTATTTACATTTCTGAATTTAGAATTGCATTTATTTTTCAAATTTGGTGGGCTAAACATTTCCAAAGCAGAGGGGGAGGAAGCCGGAGTACCCGGAGAGAACCCCCGACGATCGGCCCGAATGAACGGTGCCACATACGAGAAGGAAAAATTCTTTGCCCCGATTGGGACTCCAACCCATGACTTCTCGCACTGGTGACAAGTCTCTTAACCACTAGACCACCGACCGCCCGAGGGGAAACTGACACCTACACACACACGCGTCTACACGCTGCACGTAATGGCGTAAGAACACCAACTGAGCGTGGGATAAAGTTTAAAGTTTCTCTGAAGTACCCTGTTTTGCCAGTGTGCTAGTCTGTAGTGATTTTTGTTGTCACAAAAAAGCGTGATTTTCATTTTTTTTTGTATTTGGTAGGGTAAGGTGCATGCCAGGGGCTAATAAGAGGAGGAAAGCTCCCAGTGAAGCTGGGACTTTTGGCGTACAAGAGAGGCAAAGGTGACGCGAGGGGATTTAGGTAATTGGCTCTCTGGCCTAAACAGAAAGTAGACCAGCATTACTCGAGTGAGGCCTGAGCGGAAAGGAGACATTCTTTTTTTTTAAACTGCTGTCAGGTACGTGTAAGGTTGGGCATATGCTGCGAACTGGTTTATTGCACCTAGGAGATGATAAGTTGCAATATTTGCTGTAGATGCGCTTAGTATTTATCTTTGTTTTATCTAGTTGTAATTGTTATTGGTTTTCTACGCTTTTTTGTAACCGGGAGTTCGAGAAATTAGCATGAAGGTGCACCGTCTCCTGCATGTCCTAGGTTTATATTGCCCCGTAGATCAGTTTGCATCCTTTGTCCAACGTTACATTTTTTTTTTTCATGTAGTGCAGACACACTTGGCCGCGAATTAGTCTTTGTGGCTTGCGCGGCATTAAGCCTCACTCACTCACTCTGACACTTCTCTTTTCTCTCGGCGAATCAGATGCTGGTGTAGTCGTTTGAAGCCCCGTAAACATAAAACAAAAATAAAACAAAACAAAAGAAAATAGAACGCAAGCGAGAACAGTCCAAGGAGTCTTACTGTTGTGTGAGGCGAAGAGATTTTTGAGCGACGTTCCGTTGACTTGCAATCTCTTCATCCCGTTACGATCACAGTTGAGGTACTCCAGGCATCGGACGGCTCGAATGTCAAGGTCAACCACCTGCAAAGTGTGTTTATTGTCATACGGACGGCTCAAATGTCAAGGTCAACCAACTGCAAAAATGTGATTATAGTTTGGTCCAATTCAGGCGCCTTATTTGTCCTTTGTAGAAATCTGTTTCATTTAGCCATACCCCCCCCCCCCGCCCCCTCGAAAAAAAAAACCCCCCAAACCAAACGAAACGAAAAGCCTAGCAACACGACAACCAAAAAAAAAAAAGCAAAAACAGAACATCAGCAACAAAAACAACAACAACAAAACCCCACCACCACCAACACCCCCCCCCCCCCCCCGAAAAACGAAAACAAAAACAAACAAACAAAACCAATACAAAAGAAAACCAACAAATAAAAAAACCCCAAAACAAAACAAAAACCAACCCAAACCAACAACAACAACAACAAGAAAAACCGTATAACAATAAATTTAATAATATGTCTCAAAACGCGAAACAGTAAGACAATCATTCTGCGTAGTCAGTGCCCATACCTGATTGTCTCGGATGTCAATGTGCGTCACGTGTTCCAGTGACTGGAACTTGGCCGTCTCTGTGGGGAGAAGCTGCAGCTTGTTCATGCGGAGGTCCACCTTCTTGATGTGGTTCATAAAGATCAACAGGTCTGTGGGCAGGCGGGACACTTGGTTCCCTGCCATTATCAAGCTGTCCACCTGCAAGACATAGACAATATCGAGCCACTGTTTTCTGTTTATCGAGCCACTGTTTTCTGTTTATCGGACCACTGTTTTCTGTTTATCGGACCACTGTTTTCTGTTTATCGAACCACTGTTTTCTGTTTATCAAACCACTGTTTTCTGTTTATCGAGCCAGTGTTTTCTGTTTATCGAGCCACGGTTTTCTGTTTATCGAGCCACTGTTGTGTGTTTACCGAGCCACTGTTTTCTGTTTATCGAGCCACTGTTTTCTGTTTATCGAGCCACTGTTTTTTTTGTTTACGAGCCACTGTTGTGTGTTTACCGAGCCACTGTTGTGTGTTTACGAGCCACTGTTGTGTGTTTACCGAGCCACTGTTTTCTGTTTATCGAGCCACTGTTTTCTGTTTATCAAACCACTGTTTTCTGTGTACGGAGCCAGTGTTTTCTGTTTATCGAGCCAGTGTTTTCTGTTTATCGAGCCACGGTTTTCTGTTTATCGAGCCAGTGTTTTCTGTTTATCGAGCCACGGTTTTCTGTTTATCGAGCCTCTGTTGTGTGTTTATCGAGCCACTGTTTTCTGTTTATCAAACCACTGTTTTCTGTTTATCGAGCCATTGTTTTCTGTTTATCAAACCACTGTTTTCTGTGTACGGAGCCAGTGTTTTCTGTTTATCGAGCCACTGTTTTCTGTTTATCGAGCCACTGTTTTTTTTTGTTTACGAGCCACTGTTGTGTGTTTACCGAGCCACTGTTTTCTGTTTATCGAGCCAGTGTTTTCGCTTGTAACATTAACTCCATCCGGAAGTTAGCGTGTTGTGACTGAAGAAGGAACCGTTTGAATTCTGTTTATCGACCCACTGTTTTCTGTTTATGGAACCACTGTTTTTGCTTGTAACATTACCGCTACCTGGAAGTTAGCGTGTTGCGACTGGAGAAGGACGCTGGGGATGGCAGCGAAGTGGTTAAAGGCTAAGACAACGACAGCAAGGTTCCGCATGGTGGCCACTTCATCAGGCAATGACGACAACTGGTTGTTGTGCAGGTGCAGCACCTGCAAGCTGAAAATTCACAAGTTGGCATGTACTCCCAAGAACCTCCATCACGAGTACCATATCATCATACTCATCCTCATCATTATGCATAGAAAAAGTTGCCTTAGATTCTGAGCCCTAGGCTCCGCGAATTCCACCATGGAATAAGGCATAGAGTTGGGAACAAAATAATGTCAAACTAAGCAAACCAACAAAAACAAACCAATCTAACAATACAATGGAAAAACAACCCACCACCCCCAGACCTAGAAACAAACAGGTCACCCCTCCCCCATCTCCAAAAACAAACAAACAAAAAACAACAACAACAAAAACCAAATAGACAAAGCAAAAAAACCCAACAACAACAAAAACAAACAACCACCACCCCCCCACCCTCCACCCCCCAAAAAACTCAAACAAACACACAAACAAAACAAAAACAAAAAATAACAACACACACACACAAAAAACCCTGCAAACACACACACACACACACACACACACACACACACACACACACACACACACACACACACACACACACACACACACACACACCAAAAAACACCAAAAAACAACAACAACAAACAGAAAAGCGATATAAACCAAAACAACTACACCACCAGCAGCACCACCACCACCACCTCCATCACTACCACCACCACCACTTCCAACAGCATAAAACAACAACAAACCACCACCACCACCAACAACAACAACAAAGGTGTCTACAAACCTCGTCAGCTCAGCGATCTGTGGCGGGATCTCCTCCATCTTGTTGCTGGCCAGGTTCAGCTCCACCAGCGTCTTGATGAGACACAGAGCCATCGGGAACACCCTCAGGTCATTGTCCGCCAGGTTGAGGCTGCGAAGCGAGCTGAAGCGAGGCAGATCGTCCAGCCACCCTATAGTGTAGATGTCTTCCTCTATCGGCCGCTCGCGTAGAACGTTGTGACGGAGGACAAGGATTTGCAGGTCCTCGTTGATGAAGACGGTCTCCGGCAAAAACTCCAGATGGCAACTGGAAAGGTCCGCTTTTGTGGGCAGTTTGGACGTTGCCTGGACGACGGAAGGCAGAAAAAGAAATTATTTGCGTTCTTCAGTGAAAAGTTTCACTGTGTTGCACCTATAGGTTTGGATCCCGTAGAGGTAAGTTAGAAAGCAGTCGTATGCAGTTTTGGTGGGGTTACAGCTTTACGTATTTCACATACTGGGGTGAACCCGCTGAACCGGCCTGCGTCATACGCTGATTACTGATTGGACGAGAAACGTTTGCCAGTTTCACGGCAGTCCGTTACGGGGCACTTTCAGATGCCATGTTTAAGTATTGCAGATACCATTGACGGATTGTTAAGGGATGTATTGAAGTTAAAAAAAAATTGTGTTTTTTTTTCTAAGTATGAAACCAATCAGATCATCAATCAGTCATTAGACCAAGAGGACGATGACCTGGTGATGAAGAGGTCTGTCTGTCTGTCTGTCTGTCTGTCTCTGTCTCTCTCTCTCTGCGTGCGTTGCTTTGTTTTGCTTTATGTTTTAAATTTCTCCTTTATTTAGTCTATCTATGTGTGTGTATATTTATATATAATCTTTTTCCACCTTATGGCGAACATTCGTTATGAACATTCATTGCCCCTAGGTGTCCCGAACAAAAATCTTAAATTGGAAGGAACATTCTGATGCAAAAGAACCAGAAAAGCACAAACCTTTTTCGCTTTCTTCAGCCACTTGGAGTAATCTGATTGGGAGTTGAAGGACAGGTAGAGTGACCTTTCACCCTGTAGCGTGGAGGTCAACTTCAAAACATGCGTCTGACCTTTGATCTGCACCTCCTCCACCGACCCTTTTGCCAGCTGAACCACCGTGGGTTTAGCTCCCTTGTCTGTGGCGTAACAGAGAACAAGAACGGATTATTTTCGCTCAGTATACAAACCCACACCACTCTACTTCTTTCTATTTTCAACAGTGAAAGCTATCAAAATTGTTGATTAGGGCGGTCTTCAATTTTGTGCATCATGTTTACGGTCAGTAAAATTAATGACGTGTACCTTCTACCTAGTTTGGTTTACCAATACGCCTTCGTGAACACCGCCTCCTGGTCATGAGAACGAGAAAGTCGCCAGGACTACCTTGACCGAACCTCTATCAGTAATGCATGTAGTTTGGGTTACCAATACGCCTTCGTGAACACCGCCTCCTGGTCATGAGAATGAGAGAGTCGCCAGGACTACCTTGACCGAACCTCTATAAGTAATGTATGTAGTTTGGGTTACCAATACGCCTTCGTGACCACCACCTCCCGGTAATGAGAATGAGAGAGTCGCCAGGACTACCTTGACCGAACCTCTATCAGTAATGTATGTAGTTTGGGTTACCAATACGCCTTCGTGACCACCACCTCCCGGTAATGAGAATGAGAGAGTCGCCAGGACTACCTTGACCGAACCTCTATCAGTAATGCATGTAGTTTGGGTTACCAATACGTCTTCGTGACCACCACCTCCTGATAATGAGAATGAGAGAGTCGCCAGGACTACCCGCCTGACCGGACCTCTATCAGTAATGTATAACTTGTTCAGTACCTCTGTAAATGAGCAGTCGTGTCCCCGAGATGACGCAAAGGCGTCTGACCCACTGATGCAGTAGCTTGCCTTTGCGGACATACACGTAACTTGTCAGCTGGTTGCGGGAGTATGTGCTGTCTGACACAGGCTTGCCTGCAAAATAAAAACAACAACACCCAAACAAATAAATAAAAAAATAGATTAAAATAAAAACAAACTCTTGAAAGCCTATGCTAATATCGCAATTTTACTTGAAATCTTCAGATCACTGGAATCACCATTAGCTTGCTTTACGTCCTATGGCTTTTAGCCCTTAAGGACAAGTTGTTCCTGGCATGTGTCTTTGGCTGCTCGGCTGGGCGAATGTCTTTGGGGTGGACTGATGAGGGCTGTTTTGCTTTCGCGTTGGGCAACGTCAGAGGTTCTCTGCTTGGGTCTCAGATGCCTGGTCTGGGTTGTTCTTCAGTGCCTCGGTCTGTTCTGTCATCCGTGCTTTTGCCTTTGGATCATCACTGGGGTGTCCTTTCGCTCTCTGGATCACTGGAAGCCACTTAAAGTCACTATTATGCAAAGTCTAGCGCTCTCAGGCCTAGTGGGGGAAGGCCCACGCCTTGCATAATAGTGGCTTGAAGTGGTTCCTACTGGTGTGCGGTGGTTTGTTCATTTTAACAAGTATTATCATATAGTGGGCAGGGGGTGGTCGAGCTCCGGCTCTTAATAGTTAAATAACGATAATTAAGTTCAATTATGGTTCAAGTTTTTATTTCTTTTGTTACAGGGACAGTACTCGTATGAGGACTTTCGGGTAAGTCCAACTCAAAACGTCCAACATGTGCATGTATAAACTGAAGGAATCCGTCGGCACTTTAGCTGTATTTTGGAAAAAAAAATTATAACTATTTTGGAAATTTTTTTTTACAGGTTTAAGACACCCTGCGACAGTTTCCATACCGATTTTCATTCCGAAACCTCCAATCAAAATACGGTGTATACGACTTTCATTAATGTTATGCCTTTAAGTGTGTTACGTCAGAGACGCGATAATAAACGGGTGGGAAAAATGCACGACTCTAATGTTCGCATATAATTTCATATTCAGACAATTATCCAATAAACACTGACTTTTTGGAAATCCATCAGCTCAGAGCTCGCGCGCGCGCACGCGCACACACACACACACACACACACACACACACACACACACACACACACACACACACACACACACACACACACACACACACACACACACCCCGAGACAGGTAGACAGACAGACAGACAGACAGACAGACAGACAGACACACACACACACACACACACACACACACACACTGTCGCACACTCATCCTACACGCACATCCTACACACCCATCCCTTCTCTCATGAGTACCACTATCTGGAAAGTTTAGAATGAACGCACTTGCGCCCCCCAACGAAGCCACAGGTAACCGTCTACCCGAAGTAGAGGTGTTACCCAGATCGTGGGCAGGTCGATCCAGGGCTCCCATAGAGCCCTAACGTGGGTGTTGAGTTACACATCAAATAGCGTCAGACAGGCCTGGCTATTGTGACGGATGATACTAAATACCGGCTGACCTACCGTGGGAATGCCACCTTTCTCCGTCACGCACCAGTAAACAAGCGCCAGGTATTTACAAACAGGAAAGCGAAGCCGGCGGCCGTTTGATAATGTTTATAATGGTTCTCACTATGTGATGTACATGTACTACTCCTTGGGGATGGAATGTGTGTGTGTGTGTGTGTGTGTGTGTGTGTGTGTGTGTGTGTGTGTGTGTGTGTGTGTGTGTTTTGTGAGTTAATTTTTGTTTATTTTCTTATAATTCTTTTCCTTTTACGTCATTGTTATTGTTATTATTATTATCATCATCATTATTTTTAGTATCATTAAGATTGCTATTAGGATTATTTTTCTTCTGTTGTTCGTGTTTCTTTGTGTTTATGTTTTGTATATGTTTGTATATGTTTGAGAATGTTTATATATGTCCAGCTATGTAGACCAGCTTTCCATGAATGTCTGTCCTGTGGCATGTACTTGTATACGTTCAAACAACAAACAAACAAACAAACAAAAAAAAAAAAAAAAAAAAAAAAAACAAGACACCGGAACTCGGTACTGCCAACTTGAGAAAACTTGAGGAGGAAGAGTCTCCCAACCGGTCTTAGTTCGTTTGGCACATAAAGTTACGACGGATAAGAAACGATTAAGCGAGCGCCAGGTATTTACAAACAAGAAACCCAAGCTCGTTACTGTACTGTCAACTAGACAGGACAAGAACCTCCAAGCCGGACGTAGTTTGTTTAGCAAAGTTACGACGTATAAAAACTGTTAAGTGTTCCACGTGCACGTTTTATCTCTTTTGGCATATCCGTTTCACTCTGGTGTCTTAAGTCCTCCTTCATCTGTTTGTTGGATAGTTTAAACATGACTCATGACCTATACAGTTAACAGTTATTTCATGAAAGATATGTGTATTCGTGTGCTGACTACACCTACTTTCTGTGCCTTCCTTTTCCACTTTTGTACTGTATTTATTGTGTTAAAAATTTTATTCAATAAGGTTTAATATGAGTGTGTTAGTATGTATGTGCGAGTGGCTGTACGTTATAGTGAGTAAGTTACAGCATACAAGTGTGAGTGATTGCAAAGTAGCTCTTGCAAACCACAAATTTCAACGTTTTTCACATATGGTAATAAAATTAGGTTTATGTTTTGTCTTATGCGTCATATATAAAAGAACAGCATACAATGGTCTCTTTGTCTCACTTCTTCTGCCTGAAGGGAGGTAACTCCCGCTTGTTGCCTGAGAACTTCAGGGGAAGGGGTTTGAGAAGAGGTTGGGTTAGACTGCAACACAAGTCGGTAGCTGATAGAAGACCCTTCGGCAAACTTCTTTCAATTCTGCTGATGAAAACTGATTGGAAACCTGTTTGCCTGCTCTCGAAATATGACCATTCTGTACGTTCTGAGCCGCCACTCCTGTCAACTTCCGTTAAACTCAGCTCACGGAGCAAGAGAGGAGTTACCTGGTCTGAAGACACAAAATAATCCAGTGCGCCACGGCGTGTGTCAGTTTTCGCCAAACTAGCCTACGTATCTCGTTAGTCTCCCATTTTGATAACCCCGAAACGAGGCTGAAGTTGAAGAGATATAACTGGCTTGTTTCACAAGAATAATAATAATAATAATTTAGGCGCTTCATCCCAAAGCGCCGTGAACTAAACCCATGACGCAAGCTCACGCGAATCACACGCATTCTCTCACACACTGGACATAAACACATTACATTCACGTGGTGCGAAGAGCCAGCTCAAATCTCCTTTGTATCTGAACATTGTGGGCTGAACATTTCTAAAGTTTAGCCTTCTGAACACTGCTGAATGCGTGTCCTTACTGTTTCTGAATTCCAAAATATCGCATTTTCTCAAAGGTAAATGAGAATTATTGTAATAATTAATTTTGTGTAAGAACTCTCCCCATTCAACACACTGACGGTCATTTGCAGCAGACAATCTACTTAGCGGTCAACAGTAGTTGTCTCCCCTGCCACAGGGCACCCGAACCGAGACACAATGGTTGGCCAGCGTCCTCTCCCGCTGCAGTATTTTGGCCTGTGGTACAGCCATGCAAAGCCCATGTTTCGCATTCACACCAGGGACAAACAAGTCTTGTCCTTGTTCACCACCAAAGCTTCTAAAACCGCAACACTAGGGTTTGATAATAAAGGTTTCGTGTTCTATAGATCCTTTTATAAATAGATCGCGGTTGGAGTACTCCACAAAATATCTTCTATGTTTCCACAACAGCGGTTTTCAATGACAACACCGAGACAACAACTGACAAGACTGAAGAAAGAGATACTAATTTACTCGCTTGCAATGCTAACCCCGTTTTCATGAAAACCCGAATAGGTACGAAACTCCCGTGGTGTTGGCAATTATTCAGCAGTCACTGAAAGAAATATTACATCCGGCCCTTTTTACTTTGTAACATTTATACTACCAGCACCTGAATTCACGCTTGTAAATTTACAGTATCACCACCCCCTTCCAGCAGAGGCTGAAATGCTAAACTGGGTTCTTTGATTTCAACAATTTTATTTCGCTGATTTTTGTGCACACACTGAAGCAATTCAGGGGGAGGCAAAATGCCTGTGTAAAGCGTCTACCCGTTTCGGTGACAGTTTAGGCGCGTGCAGGGCTCAATACAACAGTTTTAGTATGTAACACATTGAGAGGGTGGGTGGGTGGGTGTTTGATGGGTGAACGTCCCTCTCCATCACACATCACAGGCGCGTAGGAAGATGCTGAGAGGAAGGGGGGAGGGGGGGGGGCACTAAGTCGGGTGAGCCATACGGCCGGGGTGAAGAAGGTGTGTGTGTGTGTGTGTGTGTGTGTGTGTGTGTGTGTGTGTGTGTGTGTGTGTGTGTGTGTGTGTGTGTTGACTGCCAAGGATTGTGTCCTGCAACAGCAGAGCAGGGGGGCCCCACCACTGGTGGGCCCCCTCTCCTCCTATCAAAAGCAAGGGGGGCCCAAAGATATTCGGGCCCCCCTTCCAAAAATCGAACGGGGGCCTGGGCCCCCAGGGCCCCCGTGGTTCCTACGCCCCTGTCACACATTGAGAAAGAGGGGGACTTCTTTCATGAACCCAAAAGTGGAGGCCTTTTGCCTGGTCTTGTTCAGTTCTGAAATAACACTATTGCTTTCAAGTTGTTTGTAAATTCGAAAGCCATTAACATACTTCTCCCTTCTCCATCCCCTTTGTACAGTGAGTGCCTCTTTTACCCTTCTTCAATTTTTTTT
>JACVVK020000115.1:557500-595000 GCA_018292915.2 Batillaria attramentaria | reverse complement strand
AAGGTGGAGGAAGACTGACGAGGGGGCGTTGTGTATGTCAGGGTGCTGTGTGGATGTTCCAGTATGTGTTGCATGTTTAAGAGAGGAAGCTCCGGCCTTTAAAGGGATTTATACTGGAGGGGAGCGACACGCGCTTCCCTGTTTGTAGTGTCTGAGAAGAATGTTTGCCAGACCACGCCATTTTATGTGCTCATTATGCCGCGGCACTTGACTGGCTGAATTCTGGGGGCTCGTCCCAGTTAAGCCATAGCAACAGAGGCCTGTGTGTAGGTGAGGGTGGGTGGGTGGGTGTTTGGGGGTTTAACGTCCTTTTCCACCACATAGGGTGATCTCAAAGACGGGGCAATGATGAAAAAGCCAGCACAAATATCTGGCCCCAGCCGGGATCAAACTCACGACCCGAGCATTAGAAGTCCAACGCTCTACCATTCGACCACCCCGGCTCCCCTGTGTGTAGGTGAGGGAGGGTCATCACCCTACCACCTTTCAAACCAGACCACCACCCCGCCCCATCACACACATCTAGTACAATCTTTGCTTTGTCCCCCCTTCCCCACCCCCACTACCCGTAGTATACAGCAACCACCACCACCACAACAGCGGCGACACCACGACAACCGTGTGTATGCGCACAAGGTCAACGGCTTCCAGTGGCTGGAGTCAGCCCGATTGCCTCCCCTCGGCCTTGTCCTCATTAATTTTGGGTTAACGTGGATTAAGTCTGCTAGTTGGGTCAGTTTGACCAGAGAAAGTTTCGATCAGTAAAACTAGCACAACGCCAAACGGTTTCTGTCTTTGGTCCATTTTTCATGACTGATGAGGCACGTATGTTGGGTTTTTTTTTTTTGGTTTCTGTTTTTTTTGTCAGTAGTCCAGCGAGGTACATACTGTTGTGTGAAATACTTATAGACAGTGTCGGGGGGGGGGGGGTGTTTGGGGGTTTAACGTCCTTTTCCACCACATAGAGTGATATCAAAGACGGGCACCGATGAAAAAGCCAGCACAAATATTTGGCCCCAGCCGGGATCGAACTCACGACCCGAGCATTAGAGGTCCAACGCTCTACCATTCGACCACCCCGGCTCCCCCTATAGACAGTGTCGAACCTTATGGGCATGAAGCTCATGAGCAATGAATTCGACACCTTCTAGAGGAGTTTTGGAATATGGGACTGATGAATGAAGCGGAATCTTAGAGTTACTGGAAAACGCACCGATAAATTCACTGAGTTAACCTGACACGGGTTCAATTGGCAATCGGTAACCACAGAGGCACAGCGCTTGACTGGGAGTGAAACCCGATTTAATGGTAAATCGAGTTCAGGCAAGACGCGTCAGGAACGCAAAGTAACAACGACATAGACGGCAGCTCTACGGTTCTGGATGAAGTATTGTTCACACACACACACACACACACACACACACACACACACACACCACACACACACACACACACACACTGACAGTGGCGTGACTATGGCTCAATCGTCCTTACCTGAGTAGAACTTGACCAAATAGGACAGCTCCTCCGTAGACCCCTCCTCCTGAATCCTCCTCAGGTCGGAATACCCGATACTGGCCAGGTACTCGTTCTGGACGGCCAGCGGGCAGTCAAACGGCTCCATGCGCCGGATGATGTCCCCGTTCAGCTGCACGTGCAGCGAGTTACTCGGCATCCCGATCTGCATACAGATCTTCTGCGCCGTCGTGGACAAGGTGCACGGAAACAGGCGAGAGTGTTCGTCAGTGTCCGAGTTGAACACTCGGATGAACCCGTGACTGGTGTCGTCTGCGATCCAACGCGCCACGTCCACGTGCTTGGTGTCGTCACGATCACGCGACTGACCCGCCTGCTGGCCCGGATGCTGGCGAGGCCCTGCCGAGGGGTTGCTGGCGTCTGACGTTGAAGCCCCTGCATCTCGCTCTCGCCGGTTGACCTCCTTGAAGAGGTCGGCGAGGGAGTCGGAGAGGTCCCACGTGTCGTCGTGGTCGGGGCTGAGGGTGAGGCCCACGCTCTGGTGGGTCAGCCCTGGTCGCATGAATTCCCCCACGCTCCACCACGCTTGACTACCCTGGTAACTCTTGTGGAACCCCGAGCCGCTCAGACCTGCAAGTGCAAGAAGTGAAGACAAGATTTTCTTTTCTCTATGAATTATAGTAAGTATTTTTGCTAATATTTTTGTTTCCTTCAGGAAGGCTCCTGTCTGTCTGTTGTTATAAGAGATCTTGAAGACAAGATAGTGAAGTGGCAAGTGAACGGCTTGGTGTCCTTGGCACTATCCTAAACTGAAACGGCCTTTGAGCAGCTTATCTGTAGCGTGGAAGTAGTAGTAGCAGTAATAGTAGTAGTAGCAGTAGTAGTAGAAGTAGTACATATAGTAGTAGTACCAGAAGAAGAACAACAACAAACAAGATGATGATGATGATGATGATGATGAAACTTTATTTATCAACGGTAAAAGTTTTGACAGAAATTCGCCAGCTTGCAAACTTGCCGTTGCTAATACTACAGAGACTATCTACTAAGGGAAAAAAGGGAGCAAAATATAAAAGGTATTATGCACTAAACTACAAGAAACAAAACCATAGAGAAAATCGTCCATTAGGTCAAAAAGCATTCACACACACATTCTTCAGAAGAAGAAGAAGAAGTAGCGGCAGCAGTAGAAGTAATAGTAGCAGTAGGAAAAGGAGCACCAAGAAGAAGAAAACACGGAAGAAGTAGCAGAAGAACAAGAAGTGGAAGACAAAGCAGAAACAAGAAGAGGCACCCAAGGAGAAGACACAGAAGAAGAGGTTGGGTAGGTGTTTGGGGGCTTAACCTCCTTTTCCACCACAAACGGTTGATATCAAAGACGGGGCAACGATGAAAGAGCCCGCACAAATATTTGGCCCCAGCCGGGAGACACAGAAGAAGAAGAAGAAGAAGAAAGAGAAGAAGTAGAAGAGGGAGCATGCAGATACAAAAAGAAGATGTGGAATAAAAGACGAAGAAGAACAAAAATAGCATAATCAGATGAAGGAGAAACAGAACAAAGAGAAGAAGCAACATCAGAAGGAAATTCAGAAAAAGCAGAAGCAGAAGAATCATCATTAATCATCATCAGAGGAAGAAAATAACCACAAAAAGAACAGAAATATAACAGAAGAAGAAGCAGAATTAGAAGCAAACTCAAAAGAAGAAGAAGAGGCAAAATCAGAAAAAGAAGTAAGAGAAGAAGAAGACACAGAAGTAGAAGAAGCAGAAAGGAAAGGAAAAAAAAAAGCAGAATCATCGTCATCATCATCATTATTAGAAGCAGAAAATAACCAGATAAAACAAAACAAAACAACAACAACAACAACAGCAACAACAACAAAACAGAAAAAGAAAAACAGCAGAACAAAAATCAAAAGAAAAAGAAGAAAAAGCAGAATCAAAAGCAAAATCAGAAAGAGAAGTAAGAGAAGATGAAGATGAAAACACAGAAGTAGAAGAGCAAAAAAGAGAAGGAAAAAAGCATAAGAAGAAGAAGAAGATTAAGAAATGACAACCACAAAAACAAATGCACACGTCTTACCTGAGCCGCCACGTCGAGAGTGGAAGGAATCCGCGCCGACTGAAGTGTGCGAAGCATGGGGACTGTGGCTACGGCCCCGGGGGTCGGGCACTGGCCCCGCCCCGCTGCTCTTAACGGACATGGCCGTACATTATCCCCGCCGGGCTGCAAACAGATAATATTTAGCGTGTAATTACGCGGGGCATCTCGACACCGTCTGTCCAAAACACACACACACACACACACACACACACACACACACACACACGTATGGCCAGTTACGACATACAAGAACGCGTGTGTGTGTGTGTGTGTGTGTGAGAGAGAGAGAGAGAGAGAGTGAGAGAGAGAGAGAGAGAGTGAGAGAGAGAGTGAGAGAGAGAGAGAGAGAGAGAGAGAGAGAGAGAAATGTGACAAGAATTTCGAAAGAGACTGACACTGACAGAGTAGAATCAATGCCCATGTCCTTGGGCAACTCTTCCAAACGGAACGGACACCTCATTTTCACCTCACGGTTCTCTAATGTCCCTGCGAAGACTACAATGCGTGGTGGGAACGGGCGAAGGTAATGACATATTATGGTAGACCTGAAGGTGGACCGTGTCGTATATCCCTACTCTACATGTTCCCTGTTTTCAAGACGATGTTAAAAGCTCGGAGGGCACGACGACAAAACGAAATCTTTACTGAAACATAAACATAACTGTATTGCCATACGTATAAACATTAGGAATTCGTTGTGGTTTAAAAGAGCTGCTTCGCAATCACACATACATGCATGCTGTTACTTGCTCACTTATATCACAGTCACTCGCACTTAAGTGCTAATAAAATCACATTAACCTTACTCACTAAATTGCTAAAACACTAAGAACAATAACACAGACTAATAAAGTAATGTGATAAGGTACAACATCATGTTATCACATATCAGCTGGGAGGGGTGACGGTGAGGAGGCACACTTTCGGCTACTTTGACATTTGAACTGTGGCTTGGGCGCCATGTTCGTGCGGCTTTGCCATTCCTTCTCGAGCATGGTAGACAGCAAGACACTGTGTCTTCTCCTTCGTCCAAACCCATCGACGGCGATAACAGCCAGAATTGTCGGTACAGAAATCTCACTACTACATGTCTTCACAGCGGGTGGGTGGGTGTTTGGGGGTTTAACGTCCTTTTTCACCACATAGGGTGATTTCAAAGACGGGGCAGCGATGAAAAAGCCAGCACAATATTTGGCCGCAGCCGGGATCGAACTCACGACCCGAGCATTAGAAGTCCAACGCTCTACCATTCGACCACCCCGGCTCCCCCAAAATTATCGGTACAGAAATCTCACTACTACATGTCTTCACAGCACTGGCTGCATTTTTGCGAATACTTCACGTAAAAGTGGAATAAACACTAAAATGTAGGTGTGAGCCAGAAAATTAAATGTTAACGGTTGTATCAACTGTGACCCTCCACCACGAAATGAGTCGTCTTGTAACATGAACATATAGCACAAGATTTCGTGGTGGACGGTCACAAATATGACCTTATTAAAGGTGGACAGTAGAAACACCTGCATATCTAATTTTGTTCTCGTTTTGTTCCAGTTTTGCGGAAGGAACGGACTTATACATGTCATTAGTTAATAGACCATAAAAAATGAAATTGTTCCAAACAAAACGATTACATGAAATGAAACCTGATTACGTTTGGCTTTTTCAGTTTCACTGTTATGTCAAGTGGTTTCATCCTTTTCCAAACTTATCCACGGCGATAGCAGCTAGAATGGACACCACACAGAATCAGCGTCGTCGAGCTGGTCCTCAGCCCGCAACCAGATAACGCCGTCTGCTCAGTACATAGTACACTTCTAGCACAACTTACACGCCGGCCAGAGTCACCACAATGGTCTCAGACGCTATACTGTGACCCAACTGACTGATTCTGATGCACACAACCAGCGTATTAATTTTGATTTTGATTTTTACTACTTTATAGTCCCTTTGGGAAATTCGGGCTGCTTCCCCTGGGGGAAGCGCGTCGCCGCGGTGCAGCGCCACCCAATACCTATCCTTCCTTTTTTTTTTTTAAAAAAACAATTGTTGCAATTTTGCTGGGAGAGGAAAGCCGGAGAGAAACCCCCGATGAGCAGCCCGGCAGCCAGGAAAAACCGGTATCACATAATTACATAATTATCACAAGCTCGACCTGGGCTCGAACCCACGCTTCATCGCCATGACATTGGTGACAGCCGTTCAGTAACACAGCGGCTAAATCCGACGCGCTACCTATTAGACCACCGCTCACCCCCGACAAGCTTTCCATACGCTGTTGTATGCCTGCCACACGCATTGAGACGATAGTAATCTACAATGACTTGTGTACAATGTTATTGCGCAAGAACCAGAATAGAGCGAACACGTCATAACCACAGGCTGAGTTCATTCCGTCCGACACAAGGCTTTTTAGGTCCACTTGGGGCAAAACGTAAAACTGCCAAATACAACACTTAACGCTTTGTTCTGTCCGTCTATGTACCCAGCAAACACCGGAGAGTCTAGTGTTACACCCACATGTCGCTGGCAGGTGGCAATGAAGTCCGCACACTTTCAACCTATTCCCAGTCAAAATGTTTTCCATTCCTGAACGGCCAAAACAGCACGAGAGGAGAGTCGCTTGTTGGGGGTCACCAAGTCGCTCTATAAAATAATAACAACAACAACAACAACAACAACAAGTATTGTGTAGGCGCTTTACCCAATTTCATGAATCGGCTCAAAGCGCCGCGAAATGAACCCAACACCCACGCTCACGTGAATCACACGCATTCTCTCACACACTGGACATAAACACATTACAATCACGTGGTGCGAATAGTCAGCTCAGCTATTTAAATTTCGGAATTTAGAATTGCAGTTATTTTTCAAATTTGGTGGGCTGAATATTTCCGAAGCAGAGGGGGAGGAAGCCGGAGTACCCGGAGAGAACCCCCGACGATCGGCCCGAATGAACGGTGCCACATACGAGAAGGAAAAATTCTTTGCCCCGAGCGGGACTCGAACCCCTGACCTCTCGCACTGGTGACAAGTCTCTTAACCACAAGACCACCGACCGCCCCTGAGACAAAAAAAACAAAAAGAAAACAAACAACAATCACCAAATACACACACACACACACACACACACACACACACACACACACACACACACACACACACACACACACACACACACACACACACACACAAAATTGCCACATAGATAAAAGGAATTGTGAAGTTAGGTTAAACGTCACTAATAGCTTTAGCATGCTAAATATAGTACAGAATGTATGCCCCCTTCTAAATTTGTGTGGAGAGTAAAAAAAACCCGGCAATCTCGAGCTGTTTGTTGGCTTTGTAAATGAGTTTAATGCCAGGTAATAGTAAACACAGTGAAAACTGATCCTGGTCGGCATGTGGACTATTAGTGTTCAGGCGCAGCTGGCACAAGAGCGAGCAGACGACAGAGGAATGGGGGGATTTTGTTGGTCGCTGCTAACATTGCAAGAACGTGGAATATTCGAATTTGTTTAAATCTATCCTATACATGAGTCTTTGGATAGATTTTTGTGATTTTATTGGGTGAATTTTAAAGCATTTCTAGGGTGTAAATGGGCAGCGTTATGTTCAACAGGAACAGATTCTTTGAAATCCGTATCTGTGCTACGTAGCCGATGAGCATAGCGGTCCACTACAGGCCATTCTGAAAGGACCGTTCACGGCCTCAGCAAGTGCAAAGTGCAGAAAGGATTGGAGGACGAGCTGGAGGCAAACAGAACCAGTCTCTTCTGCAAACGGCGTCCCTTCCTGGCCGCAACACGGCAAACAGTGCAACAGCTTCTTGGCAAATGTCGCGGCGGGTTGGGGCAGTTTGCTCACTGAATCAGCGCCCGGAATGGCGCTATTAAAGTGACACATTTTCACATGCTTGTCGTGCTGTGAAAGCCTTATGGACACAACTCAAAATGACACGTTTTCGCTAGCCTTCTCGTGCCACGAAGCCCAAGGACAGAATTCTAGATCTTGAATAATCAAAATGACACATTTTTCACAAGCCTTCTTGTGCCATGACACATTTTCACAAGCCTTCTTGTGCCATGACACATTCTCACAAGCCTTCTTGGGTCGTGACACATGCTCATAAACCTGCTTGTGCCATGAAGCCCAAGGACAGATTCTAGATCTTGAATAATCAAAATGACACATTTGCACTAGCATTCTTGTGCCATGACACATTTTCACAAGCCTTCTTGTGCCACGACACACTCTCACAAGCCTTCTTGTGCTATGGCACATTCTCACAAGCCTTCTTGTGCCATGACACATTCTCACAAGCCTTCTTGTGCCACGAAGCCCAAGGACAGAACTCTAGATCTGGAATAATCAAAATGACACATGAAAACGGAAAGTAGACTAGTATTACTCCAATGAGGCCTGAGCGGAAAGGAGACATTCAATTTTGTTAAACTTCTGTCAGGTGCGTGCCCTTGAATGGTCTGCGCATGGTAATTGTAAATGGTAGATTGAAGCAATTTCAGGGGTGACTATAACGAATGGGGGTTAACAGAGAGAAAAAATAGGAATTTTGACGCCTCATGCATGTGTATTCTGTGACCTGTGGCCGACTGAGAGAGGACATTAAAAAAAAATAAAACTTTCAAAATACTTTGAAAACTAACCACAGTCCTTCATGCGGCAAGACATCATTAAGACCACGCGTTTCAAAAGCGTGTTTTTCATCTTTGCTATAGCAATCCTAATGGTCATGTGCTGTATCGCAGTACACTAATACAGCGTCTGCGTGCTCGCACTACGACGGCCACATTCTCTTCAAATACTTCTGCCAGCTGTAATACAAACTTCGAATTTCATTCGTGAAATAAATTGACCCCTGTTCTGATAACACGGAGGAGGGCGTGTTGATAAACTGGTCATCCAGATGACTTCATCCCCTCTACAAAAGCTCGCTTCATACGTCAAACATTCCATCACATGGTATGGAGGGCTGACAAGTTTTGATAACGTCTGGTTACTAGGCAACGGTATCAGAGGTTGCGCTTCGTTAGAAATCGTGAACATGTTGCCAAAATTACATGTTGGGGTATTACGCTAGGAAAATGCGGAACAAAGTAGAACAAATTTGATCCTAATGTTTTTATTACAAATAACAGCAGAGCACAGGCCCCTAACGCAGGGGTGATCTCCGAGATTTTTTTTCTTCGTCAGCGTCACCGTTAAAAACGACCGTTTATTTTCCCATTTTCACTATATGAGCTTGTGCTCTACTGTCTTCTGTAAAAAAAAAAGTTAGAATCAAATTTATTCTACGTTTCCTTATACAAAAAGCCTAATTTTCCTAGCCTATCTAGCTGGTATGTGCACATTTCAGGACCGGGAACCAACCAACCAACCAACCAATCAACCAGCCAGCCAGCCAGCCAGCCAAACATAGTAAAAATGTGTAATCACGTATTATCCTACCGACAGTCACATAAGAATCAGATAGGCACTGCTTTTCTTTACAACAGGTGCAGTTTTCTCTCGTCTTGTTTTTACCCTATGGTTGGCTATTTTGATCAAATTCGACACTCAGAAACTGCAACACGGAGTCTGGCTAGACATCTGTTTGGCCATTAATCGTCTGCCAGGGAAGGAGCTGGTCCGGAGGTTTGGGCAGTTACGGAAAACCTGTCCCACATGAAATCCTACCTTTGACGTGGGGGTCTTAAGGCGGCATGACCTCTGGCAAGAAACTAGCGGAAAGTAATGAGCGAGATCTGAGAGATTTTATCTTCAGGCCACCTTCTGCCCCCCACCGCACCAGTCTCTCTCTCTCTCTCTCTCTCTCTTTCACTAGTGCCACTACGACAACCAGCAGAAGGTTACAAACATGTCGATTAGTTCTCATGGCCTACAGACAGTCAGAATATTTGAAGGTTTGATTTAGTTGAGATCCCAAATTAGACTGATTTGGATGGTTGGAAGCTTAACGTCGTTACCCACTCCGTAATGGGTGATATTAATTTTTTGAAAGACGACGCAACAGCAGCAGCAGCAGCAGCAGCAGCAGCAACAACAACAACAACAACAACAACAACAACAACAACAACAACAACAACAACAACAACAACAAGTCCTTGACTTCAAGCCGGGATTCAAACTCGCGACTCGAGCACTGAAAGTCCAAAGTACGGTCCATCCGCTCGGCTATCCAGGCTCCCCTCAAAATGAATTAAGAGAACAAGGATACTGGCTTAAAATCTTGCTTAGCACGTCTCATGCCAAGAACGGATGAAAGCAACCCCCATGCACCTGGCAAACACTTCCACCGAATGCCCTAAGCCTTCTACAGGTGCACCGTGAACAATCTCCAATCGGTTTTTCTTCCCCCCTCACATCCTTGGCAGCATTGTAGTAACATCCCAGACAAGCGATAGGACACAAACAAACAAGCCAGATCCATCCGCAAACAGATTACAATGCCTCCAGAAACAGGATGTGTTATTTTTAAACACAGCAAACAAACGTGCAACGCTTAAGCCATGGCCCTAAACTCCAATTAATAACTTTTTTTTTTTTAAAGGAAAAGAAACTGCACGTCATGTGCATGTTACGCCCGTCAGCACGGGAAGAGGGAGGGAGGGGTGGGAGGTAATCAAAATAGACGACCTTTTCCCCGTTGCTGTGCTGCTTCAAAAATTTCGACGACGATTACTGTCATTTAAAGCCGTTATTTTAAAACATGAGCAGGGGAGGGTGGGGGGGGGGGTGTTTGGGAGTTTAATGTCCTTTTCCACCACATAAGGGTGATATCAAAGACGGGGCAACGAGAAAAAAGGCCCCAGCCGGTGGGATTCGAACTCACGACCCGAGCATTGAGAGTCCAACGCCCCACCATTCGGCCACCCCGGCTGCCCTTAAAACACGAGCAGATACACGTCTTTCTGTTGTAGTTACGTATTAGTACGTGTCGGTTTCTGGGTGGTAAACGGCCCCTTTCAACCCCTCATAACCGACAACTGAAAATCCAAAGCGTTTTTCCGGTGCTATTGCGTTTTGAAGTTGGAAAAACGCGGTGCTATGGCGTGGGAACTCGCTGATTGACGGTGCAACGATTTGGAGCGGCATAGAACCGAGGGCGATGGCGAAGGGTCGTCGATGGCCCATGCTCCACAGGGAGCCACCATGGGCCTAAGTAAGTAAGTAAGTAAGTAAGCACCCGAAAAACCCCGTCCATTTTGTTTCACCCCCGTGGTCATGTACATGGATAAGCGCGAATCAGCTGTGTTTAATTGTGTGTGCGTAGCGGGTAGGGCATCGACTGAGTGTTCTTCACCTACGTTGCCGACAAAAATGGAGAAAGGAAGAAGTGTAAATACGACCCCAGCTTTACAAACTGGGCACTGTACCTCAGGGTTACGCAGTTCCATGTGGGATGCTGTACGGGAGGCTGAAAAGGTAGCATGGGTGATAAAAATACACCTCCACCTTGTAAAATAAAGTCAAAATCAAATCAGTAGTTCAGCACGCCCATTACGAACCGGTTCGGACTTTACAATAGGAACGTATTCAGTTTACACAAGCTTTCAATACAACCACTGCAAGGTTTTCTTTTCTCTCCTTTCCTCTTTGTGATACTTGAGTATACCTTTCAAAAAAAAAAAAAAAAAAAAAAAGCCTCGTAAACTCTCGAGTTACCGGGATTACAGCCGAGACAAGCCGACCATTGTTTGCACTAACAGAATTTTTTTTATTATTTAAAAAAAAAATTAAAGCAGTGGTAATATCTCTCCGTGTGTGTGTGTGTGTGTGTGTGTGTGTGTGTGTGTGTGTGTGTGTGTGTGTGTGTGTGTGTGTGTGTTTAAGAACTGTCGTGACAAACAGACATTAAAAACCAGCAGATGTCCTGACAGTACGAACCAAAACCACCACCAAACATTGCCAGCCGGATTTGAAGTGCCGGTTCGTTAATTCGTAGTCTGTGTACAACATGCCACAATCATCGAGCAAAGCAGGACCTGCCTACACGTACGACTAAATTCCCCCCCCCCCCCCCTGTCTCTTGCGCACATTGTGTGTGTGTGTGTGTGTGTGTGTGTGTGTGTGTGTGTGTGTGTGTGTGTGTGTGTGTGTGTGTGTGTGTGTTAGCAGTAGCAGTAGTAGCAGTTTAGCAAGGACAAGAGGGAACCCATGGCTCTAATATATCATCCTTGAAAGCAGTGATCCTCTCTCTCTCTCTCTCTCTCACAGAGGGGCAGAAGTCGCTCTCTCTCTCTCTCTCACACACACACATGAGCAGAAGTGGCGCTCTCTCTCTCTCTCTCTCTCGCGCGCGCGCACACACACACACAAACACACACACAGACACACACACACACAGACACACACACACACACACACACACACACACACACATACAGATCGAAGAGCCTGACTGTCAAAACCCATCTTTTCTTCATTAAAACAAAAATCCTGTACCTTACCTTCACTGTAAGTCTCTCACACCGAAAGCCCACAACCCGACGCCACATGCACATCAAAACTTGCAACCACACGCACAAACTATCAGAGAAATGTTACCCAGAATAGCACGCTGCGTTATGCCTATGCCTGTACGGTAAAAAAAGACCACAGACCGGTTCGTGTAAAAAAAAAAGAGAAAAAAAAGAGCTGCAAACACTCATTCACTTCGTGACAATATCGAACACCCAACGGAGTTGTCCCGGGCTCACAGGCCAGAAAATGGTTTAGAGCGCGACCTGCTGGGTTTCCTGACGTCTGCGTTGATCGGGTCATTGAGATACAAAGCTCCTGAACAATGCGCTTGCAACTGAATTGGACGAAATCTTACGTATGACTGAATGCGACACTAGGCATGTTTAGTAGAACTTCGTACGGAGCACCTCGCTTTTGTCCTACACTTACTCGAAGTCTCGCCAGTCCGACGTATCATTGGTCATTTCTTCTTTTTAAGCCCCTCAATCACGTCTGCACTACCAGTAGCTAGGAATAAGTTATGTTGGGCATTTGCTGCAAACTGGTTTATTGCGCCAAGGAGATGATAAGTTGCAATATTTGCTGTATATGCGCTTAGTATTTATCTGTTTTACTTAGTTGTAAGTACTATTTGTTTTCTACGCTTTTTTGTAATCGGGAGTTCGAGAAATTAGTATGAAGGTGCAGCGTCTCCTGCATGTCCTGGGTTTATACTGCCCCGTAGACCAGTTTGCATTCTTTGTCCAACGTTACATTTTTGTTTTTTTTTCATGTAGTGCAGGCACACTCAGCCGCGAATTAGTCTTTGTGGCTTGCGCGGCTTTAAGCCGTAAAAACTCACTCACTCACTCACCCTATGCATCTTTAGACTTTTCCAGCAGGATTCTCGACACATAGGACTAATACGCAGGACTGACGAGGCTTTGAGTAAGTCCAGGACAAAAGGCATGAAGGACTATCGAACGTAGGACCTCCAAAAACAACAAAACTAAACAAACAAACAAACAACAACAACAATACCCCGGGCTATCGATACAAAATGCGTAAAATCGCTTCCATTAGTTTCGAACTGAGACATAAATTGTTTTGCAACTTGTGCCGGTTATCTCATTTAAACCAGATAGATTTTTAACATACATTTACATCTTGTTTTTGGGAATACCCTTTTTCTTAGTGGCCTGGCGGAGAAAGACCTCGCTTAGCCACGAATCAGTCTTTGTTGCTTGCGCCTTAAAGGTCTGCAATCTCAACAAAAAGCCGTAAACAGTGTGTTTTAAAAGACACTATCCGAGTGCAAAATGCACAGTCAACTCTGTCACAGTTACAGAGTTTTCAACGTCCCTGAAACCCCTATAAAAGTCAAGGGCAGCCTCATTTCACAACTCAGTTTGCGTTTTGACATTGCCGGAGCGACGCTGTAGCGATGTATCTCGCTCGCTGAAAACACACACACACACACACACACACACACACACACACACACACACACACACACACACACACACAATAAAGTCACCGCAAACTCACGCTCTGGTTTTATAAGGGTCTCCGTGGCGCTGAAAACTCTGCATCTGTGACAGAGTTGCCTGCATTATGCACAGTCGCAGGAGTCGCAGTTTTGAAAAACACAACGTTTGCGGCTTTTTGTTGAGATTGCAGACCTTTAAAAACGCACTCACTCACTCCACGTAAAATATTCGGACTGTGCACATGTAGGACTATCGACAGTAGGACTAGCAACACGTAGGACTACTGAGACGTAGGACTACAGAAACGTCACCCACTACATGTCTATCTAGCGAGCTTACCAGATGCACTCACCGACCTTCAGCCACTGACACATCAGAAAGGACAGCAACAGCTGGTTATACATGTACCCACACATAGATCTAAATGGCAAGCGTGACGATAATTATTGTCCCTTCAGGTATGCAAGCCACTGTAATCAAAATCGCCCCTTCCCCAGGGGCACGCTTCGCAAATCACTTTGCCATGGGGGGCAGGGAAAGGCAGGAACTGACAATACAGACTTGTAAACAGAACAACCGCCCCGGCATGGGCCTAATCGTGACATGGGAGGTCACAGAGTTCAATCACTGTCACGACCTGTCCGTGACAATCATCATAAAGGAAAAGGTGATTCACATCTCCATCACCCTGTGGGCGATTGCGGCCGCGGATTTCAGGATTATTTTCCGTGTCGCGGTGGCTCAAGGTGGGATGTTTCCTTTTCAATTTGATGAGATAAAGGAATCTGAGAGACAAGTCACCGCTGAAGGGTATTTGAAAAATCAGCGATAACCTTGGAAGTTACTTTGACAATATTTATGACAGTCCATCAGTATGGAACAGTGAACTGGTATATGATGATTCATGAGAGTAAATCGCGCATTTCCGTCTGGAATACCACTGGTAACGTAAAAAAACAAAAAGCCGCGCAAACAACAACAATATCAACAACAACAAACAAAACAACAAAAAACAAAACAAAACAAAAAACCAGCAAACAAACAAAAAACCCGCAACCTCACTGCTAACGTAAAAAAAACCCCAAAAAGCCGCGCAAACAACAACAAACAAACCAACAACCAAAACAACCCCCCAAAAAAACAAACAAACAAACAAAAAAACCAGAAAAAACAACAACAACAACAACAACAACAAAACTCAGCAAACAAACAAAAAGCCCGCAACCTAACCGCGGGGGTGAGGTGGGTGTGTGGAAGGTTAACGTCCGTTCCCACAACGTACACCTAACCGCACCAAACCGAACCAGCCAAACAAAGAAACAAAACTGTTGAGAAGAGAATGCTCACCAAGTGAGACACCTCTCTCTCTCTCTCTCTCTCTCGTGATTTGTCGGCGCAAAGCCCTAAATAACTAAATAACTATCTATCTCTCGCAATGTGTGATCTGCCATTGCAAGGTTGCTACAAATTAATATTTACTCAGCATATTATAAGTTTATCTTGTTAATGCTCTGGGCCCGTATGTAAAACTCGAGGTTAATTTAACCCACGTCTACGGGCCTTACCCAGACTAGGACAAAAGAAACCCCAAAGCAAAATTAGATAAAAATAAAGGAAGCGAAGAAAGAAAGACAAAAATCCTTCTATAACGGCATAGGCACCTTGCTTGAATGGACCCGCTTCCTGATTTAAAACAAAAAAACAACACAAAATTTAACCCTAGAGCTAGTTTAGTTCGAGGTTAGACTCTAACCCGGGGCTAAAAGCCCTAACCTCGACTACTACATACGGGCCCAGAACTGTTTCCTTGTATTTCCACAAGACGCAACGAAATAAATCTGTTTAAACCAAAGAAACAAAACAAAACAAAGCAAAATCAATGCTAGATTTCCGTTAGTCTTGCTGTTTATGAATAACGAACAAAACACTGTCTATGAATACTTACATTACTCACGTTATCACCTGCGATACTACTGTACAACGTGCGTACAGCACCTGGTGATACCAAAACGAGCCAAATACGTTCGCGAAAATGTCACGCACCACTGGCGTTACATTCGCCACATTTCTAACATTCAGAGCGTGCTGCCGGTTCACACACGTGTAACACTAACCCATTCCCTTCGTTCACCCTATAGTTGAACACACACCCGAAAAGTCTCACAAGACATCGTAACGGCCGTGAAAACAGCCATACATAACACGACGGCGGGGTTTGTACAGATGAGTCTCCACGCTGTCAAAGGCCTTTTCAACGTCTACAAATTACTCCCGAATAGACCACTCCTTAGAATGGGGGCCGCAACACTTTAGCAGTGCTTTAGACCCACCCTCTCATTATGGCGCTAGTAGGTACGTATACTTAGCACTTCGGGTAAGGGGCAAGCCACACCTTTCGCGGGTTGAAGGACCATGTAGAGTACCGACTGGATGTCGCAATAGAAATACAGCGCAACAGTATGAGGAGCCAAGTGGTGCTAGAAGTCCCGTCCTTCCCATTTGCTCATTACGTCTTTTGTGTGGAGTCGTTTCAAAATAAACTAGGCCAGCTTGGCTGAGTGGAGCGGAGTACGAAGCATCCTTTCCATAGCTTTGCCAAGCAGCTTTTGGATTATTTGGGGTACCTGCACTTTAAATTCAAAAGTAGTTATCCTAAATTCTACACACCTCCCCCCCCCCCAAACATAAGTTGTTTCTTGTCAGGTGTCGGTTGGCTTGGACTGTGATGGAGTTCTGTGCACCTCTGCTGTTATGCTGCTGCTGTGATGTTGGCTGTATTGTTGTAATTTATAGTGATGCAATATGTGACAGATGGCAGGTCACTGTTTTAGGTGTGAGTGTGCGAGTATGTAAATAGGTGGAGTGGGTGTGTATGGCCATACGAGTGAGTGTTTGGCATGTTTTATGTTTTATGAGATCACAAAGCAATGTTCCACTTTTGGAAATTTAATAAATTTCTTATCTTATCTTAACCCTACCCCCAAACAGTGACCCTCTGTTCATAATTATGTAATATGGACAACACTAGTGCACTTCCTGTCTGGGAAGAGTGGGTGGGTGGGTGTTTGGGAGTTTAACGTCCTTTTCCACCACGTATGGGTGATATCAATTGCGAGGCAACGAGAAAAAGGCCAGCACAAATATTTGGCCCCAGCCCGGATTCGAACTCACGACCCGCGAGCATTGAAAGTGCATGTCTGGGGAAACAAAAAACCAAAAAACAACAACGAACAAACAAAACACACACACACACACACACACACACACACCACGGAAAAAGACACATACAAAACACTCAGAATCAGTTTTCCTCAAGCGCCAAGCAATGGCATAATGTCATCGTTTGCAAAATAACTGTCGTCACCTAAATCACCTTTGCCACACACAATGCCTAAAGGCCCAAATATTATTAAAAAAAAAAATCCTGCCTTGAATTTAATGAGCGTCAGAAGACTCTTCGTTCATGTCTCGAGGTTACTGTTGCTCACCTGTCTACACCTGGACAAATAAACACACAGACATCACACGCCGAAGAAAAGAGACATCAAGACATGGTGTTCCGCCTTGCCGACACTTTAATGCTGTGTCCTGTGGCTATCATACGGTTTTCTTAAAGGTCTGAAATCTCAGCAACAAAAAAAAAAAAAAAAAAACCCCGCAAACATTGCGGGTTTTTGTTTTTGTTTTTTTGTTTTTTTAACTGCGACTCCTTCGACTGTGCATAATCCAGGCAACTCTGTCACAGTTGCAGAGTTTTCAGCGCTTCGGGGACCTTTATAAAACCAGAGCACCAGTTTGCCTTGACATTATTTGGCTTTTGGTCAGTGAGCGAGACAAATCGCTACAGTGTCTAGCGGATGTTGAATGCTGTACGATCTTTCTCGCTCAGTGTCAAAACGCAAACTGAGCTGTGAAATCAGGCTGCCCTTGGCTTTTATTGGGGTTTCAGGGACGCTGAAAACTCTGCAACTGTGACAGAGTTGACTGTGCTTGCACGGTCGACTCTGTAAATTTTCTTTCACACTCGGCAAGCGTTTTGAAACGTGAAAGAAAGCAGTGTCCACTGACGTCATTTGAGGAAAATGACTATTACGTCAATCTCTTTCATCTTGAAATCACCCTTTTTTTGCCACACAAAGACGTCATGAACGTACAGTGTTTTGAAAATACACGGCGGGGGCGGGCTTTCGGCTTCGGGGGGTTGCCAAGTGGAGTCGTCTATTGTCGGGAAGTGGGCCTTTAATTGTTCTATCAAAATAGACGACTGTGTTTTCAGAAGTTTCTTTACCAAGTGCTGTTAAAAAAAAGCAAAGCAAAGGAAAGGAACTCCAATTATTGCAAACAGTCACACCGTTGCGAGACTGTCCGCATGGAGGTCTTGGTAATTGGGGGCTCTAGTCGCTGGCTTTGCTCGAATGTGTTGGGATAGGTAGAGTCAGGGTCATTTTCATTTAACACCGCTCGCGGCGACAAGGGGCCGTTCGATCAGATATAAAGTTGGTGATGATTGTACTCTGATCAAAGGTTCACCAATGAGACTCTTTCTGTCTGTCTGTCTCTCTTTCTCCACCCCCTCTCACTCTCTCTCTCTGGCCTCTGTCTGTCTGTCTGTCTCTCCATCCCTCTCTCTCTCTCTAAGCAGTTTTCAGTCTCCCCGCATCCACTGTCTCTTAAGTTTACTTTTCGGAGTCGACCTGACAGTCTTATTCCAACTTTTTACTATCACCCTTATTCCAACTTTTTACTATCACCCTTAGTCCAACTTTTTACTATCACCCTTAGTCCAACTTTTTACTATCACCCTTAGTCCAACTTTTTACTATCACCCTTAGTCCAACTTTTTACTATCACCCTTAGTCCAACTTTTTACTATCACCCTTAGTCCAACTTTTTACTATCACCCTTAGTCCAACTTTTTACTATCACCCTTAGTCCAACTTTTTACTATCACCCTTAGTCCAACTTTTTACTATCACCCTTAGTCCAACATTTTACTATCACCCTTAGTCCAACTTTTTACTATCACCCTTAGTCCAACTTTTTACTATCACCCTTAGTCCAACTTTTTACTATCACCCTTAGTCCAACTTTTTACTATCACCCTTAGTCCAACTTTTTACTATCACCCTTATTCCAACTTTTTACTATCACCCTTAGTCCAACTTTTTACTATCACCCTTAGTCCAACTTTTTACTATCACCCTTATTCCAACTTTTTACTATCACCCTTAGTCCAACTTTTTACTATCACCCTTAGTCCAACTTTTTACTATCACCCTTAGTCCAACTTTTTACTATCACCCTTAGTCCAACTTTTTACTATCACCCTTAGTCCAACTTTTTACTATCACCCTTAGTCCAACTTTTTACTATCACCCTTAGTCCAACTTTTTACTATCACCCTTAGTCCAACTTTTTACTATCACCCTTAGTCCAACTTTTTACTATCACCCTTAGTCCAACTTTTTACTATCACCCTTAGTCCAACTTTTTACTATCACCCTTAGTCCAACTTTTTACTATCACCCTTAGTCCAACTTTTTACTATCACCCTTAGTCCAACTTTTTACTATCACCCTTAGTCCAACTTTTTACTATCACCCTTAGTCCAACTTTTTACTATCACCCTTAGTCCAACTTTTTACTATCACCCTTAGTCCAACTTTTTACTATCACCCTTAGTCCAACTTTTTACTATCACCCTTATTCCAACTTTTTACTATCACCCTTAGTCCAACTTTTTACTATCACCCTTAGTCCAACTTTTTACTATCACCCTTATTCCAACTTTTTACTATCACCCTTAGTCCAACTTTTTACTATCACCCTTAGTCCAACTTTTTACTATCACCCTTAGTCCAACTTTTTACTATCACCCTTAGTCCAACTTTTTACTATCACCCTTAGTCCAACTTTTTACTATCACCCTTAGTCCAACTTTTTACTATCACCCTTAGTCCAACTTTTTACTATCACCCTTAGTCCAACTTTTTACTATCACCCTTAGTCCAACTTTTTACTATCACCCTTATTCCAACTTTTTACTATCACCCTTAGTCCAACTTTTTACTATCACCCTTAGTCCAACTTTTTACTATCACCCTTAGTCCAACTTTTTACTATCACCCTTAGTCCAACTTTTTACTATCACCCTTAGTCCAACTTTTTACTATCACCCTTAGTCCAACTTTTTACTATCACCCTTAGTCCAACTTTTTACTATCACCCTTATTCCAACTTTTTACTATCACCCTTAGTCCAACTTTTTACTATCACCCTTAGTCCAACTTTTTACTCGCATTTCTTTGAACCAAAGACCTGTGAAGTGAGGAGTACGAAATAGTTGCTAAAAATTGTTTCTTTCATCTCGTGACTCGAACACGCCGGAGAAGGTGTACATTATACCAGCCGGTTTTTATCATATCATAATTTACATGGTGTCAGATCTCGAGATTGGATTCAATCTGCCGGAAGCAACTATGATACGCCAGTCTGCTCATAATGGGACTACAAAACGCATGATGGGATATGAGAACTTGTGATTCCCGAACTTAATATTCAGTGTTGGGCAGAACAGGAGACAGCGCTGGATCTCACACACCAAAGGGCAGTTTGGGTTAATACGGCTCAGTTGGTATAGTTCGCCCGTTAGGGGGTGCAAATCACAGACCTAAAAAATGATAGACCCACCGCCGCACGCTGCCACCGCTGCTTGCGAGTGTCGCTATCGTGGCCATCTTGTGAATACCAGAACTCAGATGCTCTGTGTACAGGACGCCTCGTTCGAAATACAAAGTTCTTTAGAAAGACGTCATCAGAAATGTGACGTAAGATAAAGCGGACCAGTGCTATGCGCGCTATGTAAACAGCTGATAGCGTCTGGCCAATGCTATGCGCGCTATGTAAACAGCTGATAGCGTCTGGCACTTCCAGGTACTCGCAACATGGCGCGCGGCGGCGTCACACTTCCAGCACCGCAGGGGGTCTATCTTTTTTAGGTCTGTGGTGCAAATGTATACCATTCATAAAATTCCGTCGATATTTCGGCATAAGCAGTCGTCCACTAACGGGGGCGACTGTATCCCCGCAACGCGGGAGGGGGTGCAAATGTGCTCCGGGGTCTGGCGAGGTGAAGTCACTTCAGTGGCCGCTGACTTCGTTCTACGACTTTACTTTGTGCGAAATGTCGACGGAATTGACTGGTATACATTTGCACCCTCTAACGGGCGAACTATACCAACTGAGCGTTAATAAGGGGCAGTTTTTTCCTCGACAGTTTTCTGTTGACCCGTGCAGCAAGAAGCGTCAGCAACACAGGGGAGGTGTGAAAGACATGACCATGCGCTCTTCAAACCCGTCTCCCTAGCTGTTTGTTCACAATCTGAAGGTCCAGCCAGTCCGAATCATCTCCCCCTGTTTTTTCCCCATGGTCCTCCGTGTGTCCTTGGTCCCGTTGTGTCACGTTTCTGCTTTCGTATTTCCTTTCCCTGGCTTTTTTTGCACTCATGAAGTTCGTCTGCACCCACTCAGGAAGGTGTGATGATTTGTGAAGGGACGATGACAAAATTATTTTCGGGTCTGACAGACTACAGAGAAAATCCAGTTTCCTTAATCACACCACCGCAGCTGATCCTGCCTAGCATGAAGTGTTGTCGCTTGGACATTGTCTGCTCAAAGAAATGGCTAAATATTCTACTCTGGTAAAATCCCGCTGAGAATAAAATTCTGATGTTAAAGACGGATAGTTCATAATCTGATCCATATTTTGGGAACATAATTCACTTCAATGACATGATTAGGAAAGTTAAAAGATTGATTCTGATATAAAAAAAAAAACACCTGAAACAAAACAACGACAATGACAACAACATCTTGATTTGGGACTGCCATGACCCCGGAGTGGCAAGAATAGCCCAGAACAGAGTGCGATGGCGAAGGGTTGTCGATGGCCTATGCTCCACTTGGAGCCAGGGGCCTAAGTAAGTAAGTAATGACCCCATATAGACAATAAAGTGAAACCTGTTCAGCCAGTCAAAAATACCTGCCAGCACACAGATTTTTTAAACTCTCCTTCACATCTCGACAGCTATTCTCTAACTGCAATGGTCCTTCTGTGTATGTTCAGATCATCAGTAATTCAGAGATCGAACGGCGGTGGGGGCAAACAGAGGGCAAAAGCAGCAAACAGTGTCTCTGAAAGGAACCGAGGTTTGCAGGAGGGAAAGGAAAAATTATGGTTACAAAAGTTCTCTCCGGTTTTTACCAACAGTCATGATGAACGATTTTTCCTTTGTCTATCTCTCAGCCTCTCTGTGTCTCTGTCTCTCTGTGTATGATAACACGCTGCCCCTGTCTGTATCTGACTCTCTGTCTCAGTCTCAGTCTCTGAGTGCCCCATGAATGGAGTAATCCCAGTATTGACGAGACTTAGCCGTGGGATTTGCCTTTGACTGTCTGCTGCCTCACTTCCAGTCAGTGTCAACGCCGGGTCAGCACCCGAAATAGCCCTCCTGGTCACTGTTGTTTACCGTTCCTGGGTGGATTTCTACCCGGCCGGACTGAGTCAACAAGCCGGGGTACGGCGTGGGAGCGTACGCGGGGTCAGACCATTTTTGTGTCCTCAACTCCAGATCTCTCATCGGATGGGATGGAGGATTACGCACAGCACCACAAGCATGTTGGGTGGCCAGTGCTGTGTTTGCTCTCGTTAATGTAATCTTTGTGTCGAACGGTTTCCCGGACTGGCGGAATTTATTGCGGGGGCAGTCACTGTAAGTGAGAGGAATCGTTTTGACATCAGTCACTGCTCCCCCATCCCCACCCCACCCCCACCTCCCCCAGACAAGTGCTGTTTGTGGACCGTGACTGATGGTAAAAGAAGTCCATAATAAACCCATTCTTGGCACGAGGAGAGGACTAAAAGAAAGAGCCACCTGGTTTCAGTGTTATGTTGTCTGAGTTGAGCTTTTCAAGAACACAGCACAAATGGAACAGAACAGAAGACAACACACACACACACACACACACACACACACACACACACACACACACACACACAGAGACCCCCCCCCCCCCACACACACACACACGTGACTTCCGGGTTCGAACCGGCTGATCGCCTATCGCCCCTTCAGTCCAACGAAGTGCATGTTGCATGAATCGAATTAGCCTCGAAACAGTCTTTGTTGCTTGCACGGCTTAAAGCCTCAAATGACTAACAACCTGCATGAATTGAAACACGCAGACACAGATAGCATGAAATGATCAAGTACCATGTATCAGGTCAATTCGCTCTGCCTGTCACAGCCCGTTTCCTGTAGAACATAAATTGTCGATCAACCTCACCATGCCTTGAGGACAAGACTCGAGACATCTCTATCGTATGCGAGTGTAGAACATTATGCTTCTCGATATAATATTACCTAGAGGTTGTGACAGCGGTGAATAGACCCCGGATATTTTTTAAAGTGAATAAGCGTTAGACTCTCGATCAGAATGAAGACTGTTGGTTCGACCCTGGGCAGAGTAGGGTGAAAATTTCTACAGACCGTTTCCCAGTGTGCCAAGATTTTGCGATGGACGAAAGATCATCATCATCATCAACAACAACAACAACAACAACAACAACAACAACAACAACAACAACAACCCGTTGAATCCCCAAAACACCAACCCACCCCGACATCTCATAGCTTGGCCTCGCAAAGGAAAACAGCGTATAGTAATAATACCAAGTACACAATTATAGTACCCAAGCGCGCGTAATATCTCTTGCACACCTCCTTCCTCGGCTGAAAACAACCCGCTGCTACTACATGTACTATCCTCTCCCAGGGGACACATACCTCCCCACTTTTCCCCTCAAATTAGGCGAGCTGGGATGGTCGAGCGGTAGAGCGTTCGACTTCCAATGCTCGGGTCGTAAGTTCGAATCCCAGCTGGGGCCATATATTTGTGCTGTCCTTTTTCTCGTCAGTTGCCCCGTCTTTGATATATCATTCTTATGTGCTGGGAAAAGAAATTTAAAACTCAAAACACCCGCCCATGCACTAACCTCCCAAATCATTATATATAACTGTATATTATTTGGAACTCAGCTCTTTTCTTACACTATAACACTCTCCACATTTCAAATACGTCCAAAACTGTAAGTATGCTGTCATGAATCACAGAGCTTTGACAACACTCTTGTCGAGCGTAACCTGTCTCAGCAATCTGTTATCTATCATCTGCAATACCGTCCCGTCTTGTCTAATTTACATCAGTCTAGTCGGCCGCGACGTTTCGTTCACATGGCAAACACACACTGGTGATTTATCACCATGAACCTGTAGACGTCTGGTTCAGTTTCACTGTGTTCTATCTTCGTAAGTTTATCAGGTCAGGAGGGATGGATGGGTGTTTGAGGTTTAACGCCCTTTTCCACCACTTATGGGTGATATCAAAGACGGGGCAACGAGAAAAAGGCCAGCCAAATACTAGTTTGATCCAAGCCGCTGTGATTCGAATCCCGACCTGAGCATTGCACGTCCAAATACACAAGACAAGACAAGACAAGACAAGACAAGACAAGACAATATTTTTACTATTTTATGTTACATAAAACAGAAATTTCTCCTCTGCAGTACAGTCTGACAGTGTATAAGATAATGAATAAAAGCATTCAATTTTAGCCCCTCTCTCTCCCCCCCCCTCTCTCTCTCTCTCTCTCTCTGCACACACACACACACACACACACACACACACACACACACACACACACACACACACACCCCCGAATATATACAGACGGCTGAATAATGTTTCCCAAAGCTTAGCCGAGGGAGATTGTAGCAAATTAAAATCACTGGCAACTCTGATGGGATTCTTCAACTGATGAGATTTGGAATAAGTCCTTGCACGTTTCAATTCTTGACGTTCCCTCAAAGCTATGAGTTGAAGCTGCACAGCTGTCTCAGCAAAACACGCGAAAACCGAGAATAGTTTGAAGCTTACGAATCTGTTGTGTAGGATTATCATGTTATTGTATCATGAATTTCATATGACATACATATAATGGAAACAAATTACATATTGAGAAAGGCGTGCGAGTGTGTTCACATACGTGTATGTATGCTGTCACGTCCTAACCTCGACTGAGACACGGCTTGGGGGGGGGGTGGAGGGGTAAAAGTACGACATGACAGCTCCTTGCTAAATCTTGCGCTTTCAAGGCAATAAGAAGACCACGAATAAGGCAGATAATTACGCGCATGGTGGACAAAGACTCCAATCTCAGCTAATACGCCTTTCCTTGTCACACAGACTTAAGCGTACGGTGGTACAGATCCCCCAGACAACCAAAACAGTATGGAGGTACACATCAACTGGTTTAAACAGTTTTATTCATTTTGAACAAATATAAATATGCACTCTCACAATTTCCACGAGGCTGAGCACAACAAGTCAAAAACTTATAAGTGAGCTCATAAGTACACAAACATGTGCGGCGGAGACGTCAAATACAGGATTATGATAGGACAGATATATAAAGAAAGAGATAGGAAGAAAAGGGATAGAGAGAATGGCCAATAAGTACTGTATACAAAGAAAAATGCAGTGGGACTGTGGTTTCAATGGTGGCACCGGGTTGGCGACTGCTAATGGTAATCGGAATTTAGGCGTCAAAGCGACCTGATATTTCTACAAAGTACACATCAACTGTTGAGTGTATTAGGCTATGGTGCAATAGTTCATTCTCAAGCTGAACTTACCCCGTCAGTCGTCTGTGGAAATACCCAGCTGGCGTCTACCCGAAAAGCGCCGGGTAAACGGACAGCTCTCGGCGCGATAGAGTATCAGCTGTCAGTATTAGGCTGAGGCTTCAACAAATACCCCGCTTTCACCAAACAATGTACAGCCGACGTATTCCAGTGACTATGTCAGTCGTGACTGATTCACCCCGGTAAACGTGCAAGTTATGAACTCGTGTAGGAAAGAATTCAGGGCATGACGCATACCGGTTTCTACAACCTGATCCAACCTCACCCCTCCCCCTCCCGGCCCACACACACACACACACACACACACACACACACAGATCTCCTTCCTGCACACATACTGACACCCTACCCTCCTCTTTACCCCATCCCCTCTTGTCCTAGCGAAACAACGTGTCCCTCTCTTCTCTCCCCTCCGGCCCCCCTTCCCCTTATAAAAAAAAAAAGCAAATGGAGATAGCACGTTCGGCAAGGTTTGCACACACGTCACCTTATTAAAGCCGATATTATTGTGCACACCTGAAAAACGGCGCGATCCTCTCGCCACTTCACCTGCAGGGCAACACCTTGTTTGCACAGGACCACCTGCACTGGCTGTAGATGGTCTGTGGTCGGTGTTTGATCTCGGATTATGTTCTGGCCTCGCCCGTTTTGAGGTAGGGGGGGGGGGATGACGATGATGCATTGGTTTGACAGCATTCTGGGGGTCACAATAGTGTTTGCAGCAAGTCAGCGGTGTGGTTAAAAGCTCATAGGGCGCGTTGGATGCTCTGATATTTTGTACAGACACGAAGGTCATCGTAATTATAATACTCCAACACTGCATCCGATTACTCCAAATGCCTTTTTAGTGATTTGTTGCTGCATAAAGTGTTCACTGACCGACTCATCATCAGATGATGCT
This sequence comes from Batillaria attramentaria, assembly GCA_018292915.2. Classification (NCBI taxonomy): domain Eukaryota; kingdom Metazoa; phylum Mollusca; class Gastropoda; family Batillariidae; genus Batillaria; species Batillaria attramentaria. Next base: position 568,804 of record JACVVK020000115.1, on the reverse strand, counting down.
CCAGGTGTTAGGATCTGTCGAGAAGTATTGCAAAAAAAAGAGGCAACTCTGATGCCTTTTCACAACGCATTACGTGAAAACTGTCACGTGAAAGTAAAGACATGAAGATCTATATAGCACTACACACACACACACACACACACACACACACACACACACACACACACAGGTACAGAGGCACACGTGATAACAATTGTCCTCTGTGTGTGTGTGTGTGTGTGTGTGTGTGTGTGTGTGTGTGTGTGTGTGTGTGTGTGTGCGCGTGTTTTCAGCCGATTAAAAAATGTGAAAATCTTTTAAAAATATTATCTGTTCCCCCCGCCTGTTCAGTCTACAGTCGGACTCCCAATGATCAAGAACTTCGATTCGACGAAGCACAAAGGCAGAGGCACACTCAGAACGGAAGAACTGACTGTATTCATAGGTTTGTTCGTAACAGTGAAGTTGCCTATTGCTCAGCCGTGCAGTTATTAAACGTCAACACACCAAACACGATCGACATACACACAACAATTCTCGTTGTAGCCGGCACTGATTGTCTCGTCTTTGAAATACGTAAGATAAAAACAGAATGAGTACTGAGCGTTTTTGCTAGGCCAGTTTTATGAGTTGTGCAGGTTCTCTGTATTCGCATAAACAGTTGTTATAGGCTGACCTACGGTCTAAGTCTGTGCACTGAGCGACTCTGTAAACAACACGCCAGTCACACTACCACTTTCGTTTCGAATAGAACACTGGTAGCAAAGAGAATGCCCTCTTTGCTAGTAGGGTTATATACATACCTGGGCACAGACCCCGTACTCCAAACACAGGTAGAAAAATGTGGATTAAACAAAGGTGTAAAAACAGAGACACAAAGCAAGAAACTCACCTGTGTTAGTTACAAAACTTTGAGTTGATTCAGGCCTCTGCCTTTCGGGCGAACCCAGTAGATCTTCAGCTTTCTGCCATCTTGATCGCGGCCGCTGCCCTGCGGCGACACGCTGAGGTCACACAGCAAGTGGTCCCAAAATGGTATATTAAACGGTTAGGTCGGGTGTATTCCTGGCACTGCTGGCCCGCACCCAGTAATCTCTAAGCGGATTAAACGGGTGGAAACACAACCGGGTAGAAACACTTGAGTTGTCCACCCCTGTACGCTCGCCACCAAAACACAGACACGGCCGGATCAACAAGTGGAAGATGATGTCAGATACACGAAAGAAATCCAATTAACGGAGTATCACAAGGGAGGGAGACTTGTTTTGAGTAGGAGGTACTTGGCATTCCTTAACTGAAAGCTTATCAGGCAAGTACACACAATAGCTCAATTATATCAGACTTAGCTTTGTTGTACCCTTGCGGTGTTTTGACAACGAAGAACAGAAGACGGCTGTTGACCAGTTCACGCAAAATGTACGATTCCAACTGAAGGGAACCGGTTGGGAACGATCTTGAAGACTTGTAGAATCCCCCCCAAAACAACAACCTCACGACAAGTACGTGATCTCCTCCTACGCACACTTACGGAGAAAACGAAACTTTTGAATTTGTCTGTGCTCCGCCAAGTTCACCAACTGTAAAACGCAAAATTTAGCATCAAGTCCTGACTTCATGTAATTATTTCAGAACTTGAACATACACACAGAGTCATGTAATTATTTCAGAAACATACACACAGAGTCATTAGTCTCCGACAATTTCAGGTGTTCTGTGTTCTGTGGAGAGATACACAGCGCGAAGGGCATCGAGTTCACACAACTTGCCCAGTGAGTTTTACCTGCCACGCCAGTGTGGTATTCAATTAACACTTCCTCTCTTTACTCCGCACGCGAGACAACAAAATGTGTTGCTACACGCCACTTACTACACCACGACACCCCACTTACTACACCACGACACCCCACTTACTACACCACGACACCCCACTTACTACACTACGACACCCCACTTACTACACCACGACACCCCACTTACTACACCACGACACCCCACTTACTACACCACTACACCCCACTTACTACACCACTACACCCCACTTGCTACACCGATACTCTGTTAACCCACTTGCTACACAATACTCTGCTACACAGCACTGACTTGCTACCCCAGTACGCATCTTGTACGGCAAATAAAAGCGAGACTTGCTCGAAATACACTTGATTTGAAAAAAGAGAGCTTTGACCTGTGTTGTTCATGTGTATAATTATGGCCGACCGTCACTACATGCCATTCTTCACAGTATGCGTTGTGAACACTGAATTAGACTAGAAGGAGTAAATGAACAAAGAAGGGAAAATGAACAAAAATATTCACGCGCCCACCAATGCTGAATTTGTGAGTACTCCGAGTCCATTGAACACAGTGATCCGGCACAGGTGAAACCTTACAGCCGCTGTCCGCAGGCGGACCATAACATTTTCCTGTCGTCCGATTACACGTACTGGCAAGTAATTAAAATCCGTACCATCGTACACTGACTACCTCTGAATACATCAGTCTTGCCGAGACCTTGTAACTTTGAAACTGCTTCACCTCAGCTGCTGGCGATATACAAGACGTTAACACGGACTAAAAACACACACCACTCCTTACTGGTTCAATGTCCAGATTTCCCACCAAACAATCCCCAACCCCTCTCTCGGGACCGTGCCACACACACCATGACATTACACCAACGGAAACCATGACAAAACGTGACAGACGGTTGTCGCCTCGTTGCACTTGATCTGTTGCGTCAGACTCAAACGCTATACGGCTGATTGGCGCCGGCCCATACTGCGGAACCTTCCTAGATGGTGACGGGTTTGGCCTAATCCGGATGTTGCTTACGTAACACACGCCAAACGACTTCCGTCGGGTGTTCTTCTTATCAAGTACCGAAATGGACCGCCACACCCAGCCGTAGTGTCACCATCCCATAAACCCGGCCACGCCCCTCCTCCTGCCAACACCTCCACCCCCCGCCCACGGCCAAAAACTGAGAGGATAACGCTGCGATTGGCGCCCGATGGCTGACTCGGAAACAGCAATACCGCAGGTTATACGTATTTTGAAACAAACTGAGTTGTAGGGTCACTCGTGTTTGTGTCATAGTGCAGAAAGGACGAAAAAGTAGTCTACCAACAATCACGGCTGACGGGTGACTCGGAAACAGCAAGTACTTGAAACGAACTTAGTTGTTCGGTCACTCTTCTTTTTGTCAGAGTGCAGAAAGGACGAACGAGTACCAACAATCATGGCTGAGGGCGATGGTGGTGGTAATAATTATGGAGAACTGGAACGTCCGGGTGCCGGAAAAATGCAAACCCCGACGACGTGAGTATGAGGCACAGTCAAGGAGGTTGGCCAAGTGTATGTCGTGGTTTAACGACAACGGGTACCCGGCTGCGGCTGTTGTCACGCATATTGGTTTGAGAGGTTGCGTAGGCTTTGGCTCGGACGTCTTCAAGAACTTTCTTACAGAAAACCTCACAGGAAATGAGCAATGGATCAACGCAATCGGGGTGAACGGTGCAGCGAGTTCCGTTACATTTGTGGACTATACCGCCCCTATTAGCGCGAGCCAGCCGGGGCCGGAGCGAAACACAAGCTGAGATCAATGTGCAACAAGTTCCTCGTCCAGTTCTGGGCCGTACGCAGACATCATGTTTGAAGAAAGAGGAAAAACGTACGCGACTCCGCCAGAACTGCAGCAGCTTCGTCGCACGGCCACAAGGACTTCTTTCCAGTAAGTACATTGTGATTGTCATTTTCATATTCTATTTATTTGTAGTTTTCTTTGTTTTATTTATTTATTTTTGTTGTTGTTGTTTTTGTTTTTCGGGGGTGGGGTGGGGGTGGGGGATTCGACAAGCGAATACAAAACGCAGCAGAACAAGTGACGGATTAAAAAAAAACCATAAGCTTAGAAGAAAACTTTAAGTGGTAGAGTAATTAATCACATTTGTGACATATCTGCCATTTAGTAGATTTACTAATTTACTACTCGAAATTGTGTGTATGTGTGTGTTTATTTTATGTTTATTTTGTGTTTTGTTGTTGTTCAAGTTTCTGCGAGAAGCACCGGTCAAAAGAGTTCCAAATTTGCGATTTAATATAAGTACAATCCAAGGTATTCTAGTCCACGTTTCACCAGCCCTCTAGCGACATTTCACCAGCCCTCTAGATCTTCCAGATTTCATGTGAAAAATAATTCAATCGGGGAAGCCACAAAGCCAACAGGGAAATCACAAGACATAAACAAGCTTCCTCAGACGATCGCAGTGCTAGAGGCTGACGTCAAAATATTTAGTTCACGGAATTGACGTCATCTCTCTCTCTCGCTCTCTCTCTCTCTCTGACTCTCTGTATGATGACCTGCCTGAGGCTGACGTGAAATGTTTAGTTCACAAAACTGACCTCTCTCTCTCTTACCTGGTGGAAAAGGACGTTAAACTCCTAAACACCAACCCACCCACGCTCTCTGTCTGTCTGTCTGTCTCTCTCTCTCTCTCTCTCTCTCCCCCCCCCCCACCCGGCCCCACCCCTAGTCACGTGGCTAATCGGTCGAGGTCGTAGAGAATATAGTGTCATTGGTAGAACCTGGAGAGGGGAGAAACGGCGGGGAGAGGGGGGGGGGTGGAGTGAATCACCAAATTTTTTCTCAAAATTACACTATGCAGGTAAATCGGCACAATTTTGCATGTTAGCTGATGGAAAATATTGTAAGAAATTTATTCAAATTAATTACAGAATCCATCAACTACAAAGTGCCTCCTCCACTGTGGTGGCCTCAAGGTGTTCCATGGGGACGACCGAAAGGAGAGATCTGGAGGGACATGTCAATCAGAAACCTCCAGATTGTTCACGATGCAGCGGTAGCTGCTTTCGCAGGGAATGATAACCTGGTGAGTAATTTCCTCAATGTGAGTGTTACGTTTCTTGCATGGAATTTCGCGTGTTTGCTTATTGAATGGTCGAAATATGCCGGTAATTCTGAGAGAGAAAAAAAGTTATCGAAACGATTTTCTGCCAAACTACTGACCACCAAGCCGTCCATGTATTATCCGCTGACGGAATTCATGCCGACAGATCGAACTGGTGACAGAAAACCGCAGCTCCACCGGAGCTTGTAGGGGCCGCCGGCCTATCAATAAAGTGTCTTGAGTCTTGAGTCTCTCTCTCTCTCTGAACGCGGGAAAGTTTGAAAATTGGTCACAAGACCAAAGCTTCCACCGTTTTCAAATAAAGTTATTTCAACTCTCTCTCTCTCTCTCTCTCTCTCTCTCTCACACACACACACACACACACACACACACACACATACACACAGAGGAAGGGCAGCATTTGAGGCACATTAATGAGTACTTATCACAACACACATTGGCTGTCTAATGGCTGGTCGTACGAACTAAGCACCCAGTCAGTACGTGAGCTAGACCGGAGAACGCATTGTGCTTGGCGTCGAATGATTATTTCTCACAGCGCGTACCTGCGGTCAAGGGTGCATTGTGGCTGGTGTAATGCAAATGACTATTTGTCACAGTGTTTCCTGGCTGTCTATTGGCCGGCCTAGTCTCACGAAGAAAGCGCCGAGTCGCAGCGAGAGTAGCGTGATGTAGAAAACCACAGTGTATTGTATTTGGTGTGATTGCGTTTCAATATTTATCTTCGGCCATATGCTCTGCTGACCATGAACATTGTCTCTGTCTGCTGTGTATTGTCTGTCTGAATACGCCAAGGATCTATTGTTCTTGTTGTTTGATACACTTATCCCTCTGTTGACACAGGACGTTTCTACGATGGATGGTCCGCAAAGCCATGGGAAAAGAGCCAGGAAAACGAAAGTAGCATACACACCAAGTCACCATTAACTGCGGTGGCCTTCCGGTGTGTGTGTGTGTGTGTGTGTGTGTGTGTGTGTGTGTGTGTGTGTGTGTGTGTGTGTGTGTGTTACAAGTTGTGCTTTCTGTTCTGAAAAATGTCGAACTGAAGACAATAAAACGACACGTTAACCCGCGTTATCAGTGTTTGTATGCGTGCGTATTTGCGCTAGCGTGTGTGTCTGTGTGCGATTGAAACTCAGTGAACAAAATTGTTGGGGAAGGTCATCTACTGCTTCTTAAGGAGCAACGTAAAAATTATGTTTTTGAACCACAGCTTCAGTTTGGTGACGTCACTGGGTGATAGAAGATAAATTGGACACTCATTAACTCCTTTGTTACTTGGCTCTCTTCCTGTACACCTATGTGACCGTGATCAAAGAAGTGACAAGAAAGGCTATGCCACTCAACTCACGTCGGTACTGCGACGTGCACGGCACATGGGTCGGGCCACGTGAAAAGACAACGCGTGCTAGTCCCGCTTCACTGACGGGTCTAAGACACAGGGGCGACGCTGAATGAGTGAATGAAATATATACGTTTTAAGTCCCTTCCTCCTGTGGGAGATCTTGGGACAATTTTATCAGATTTTCTAAATGGGCATTACACCCATTTTTATTTTAAATTTTTTTTGTTATAGTTGTATATTTATAAGACTTTAAGTAATTCTTTTGGTTTTTAAGTCTTCTTGAGAGTCCCGAAACGTCCCTGTCTCTACAGGTCTTTCTTTTTATTCTCTATTTTTTTTTTAAAAGGGTAAAACTTCAGGACCTTGTCAGGAAATAATTAGAGAAAAAAGGGGCCACAGGAGCGACGCTCTTCCGCTTGAGCCAGTTAAAAAGGACGGCATTAACGTATTGTGGGTGCCAATCGTCCAGACTGGTATTCAAATACGGTTAGAAGGAGAGTGGGGCTAATTGAATTCTTTCGCTGGGAACTGGCAGAAATCGTCGCGCGAGCTGAGGGCATTTCTTTATTTCTGTAATGCTTGATCGGTTTCTCTCGATCGGTGTAGTAAGTGGGGTGTAGTGGTGTAGTAAGTGGGGTGTAGTGGTGTAGTAAGTGGGGTGTAGTGGTGTAGTAAGTGGGGTGTCGTGGTGTAGTAAGTGGGGTGTCGTGGTGTAGTAAGTGGGGTGTCGTGGTGTAGTAAGTGGGGTGTCGTGGTGTAGTAAGTGGGGTGTCGTGGTGTAGTAAGTGGCGTGTAGCAACACATTTTTATATATGCGCACGCGTATAAACACTCACTTCAGCTCTCTGTGTTAAGTCTAGACCGGTTCGTTTACCTGAGGCAAAGGACGCGGCAGAGCTGTAGACAGGACACACAGGCCCTACACCACGACACGATTTAGACATTTAAGGCACTCTGGCTGTGTGTTCCAAACAGGGCGATTTGCATCTTTTTGCGATGGTGGAAACTGTGACACACAAACACACACACAACTGACGCTGTCAGCCCTGGCCGAGCCCCGCGTCACCGTTGTAACTCGTAGCTCGCGACACTGCCACACCGCCCCTCAATACTGGGTGTCTCACGAGTGTCCCCTCTTTTCTCGCTCTGTCTCTTTCCTCTGTCTTTCTCGCTCTCTTTCACCTCTATTTGCCACGTGACCTAAAGGAGGGAACTGGCGAGTGAGGGGGGGTGAGCAGGTCAGAAACAGGGAGGGCACGTTTCACTTTAGAATCTTTTAAGCAGTTAGTCAGACGTTGGTCACAAGGAGTTAGGGGAGGGGGGGGGGAGGAGTTTGTCAGGTTAACAGCCTTTCCTTCCTTTGGTGTTCTAGTTCGCTCTCATACGCCGCACAAAAGCTTGAGGAAATCCATTTTCTACGTATCCGCCCAAACGTGACCGGGTATAGGGACGTCTGGGCAGGGAGTTTTCGGGTGAGGAGGCAAGGGAAATCAGCCGGTGGTGTTTGCGCTGACAGAAATCACGAAACTCTTCTTCACAACACAACGATCAGGCTCTAGACTAGAAATACGACTTAAAGTCCCTAGTTTTAAGCTATTTACTCCTGAGTTTTTTTTTTCTTTTTTTTTCTTTTTTTGTGTCAATTCGATTCAATTAAATAATTCTTTATTGTCCCTAAGGGGAGGCAATTTAGTTTAATCGCATGAACGTAGGCGCTTTATCAAAATATATTTGGCTGAAAGCGCCGCGAGAGAAACCCAACGCGCATGCTCACGTGAATCACACGCAATCTCTCGCACACTGGACATGAGCACATTACAGTCACGTGGTGCGAAGGGCCAGCTCCGCAACTGAAGTTTCGGAATTTTAAAATTGCATTTATTTTTGAATTTTGTGGGCTGAACTTCAGTTTCCAAAGCAGAGGGGGAGGAAGCCAGAGTGCCCGGAGAGAACCCCCGACTGTCGGCCCGAATGAAAGGTGCCACATACGAGAAAGAAAAGATTGTTCGCCCCAAGTGGGGGTTCGAACCTGACCTCTCGCATTGGTGACAAAGTGTTAACCACTTGACCACCGACCGCCCATACACATGACTATATCCCACACCAAACATAATCATGACACTTTAGTAAAGAATTATTGTACTTTTAAACTGGACACAGCCGCTTTAAGTTTAACACGTTTCGTTGGTTACGGACGCAGGTGTTCTGTCAATACTACCGTCAGGTGTCGATTTGGATGGATGCGGAAGAGTTAAAGTGTCAATACCGCACCCTGGTTTCCTACGCATTCTTGTGTGCGCGTGTGAGGCGACAGCACAAAGCCAAACTAATTTATACTTGAAGTCAGCTCGTACGGTCAAAGCAGAAAATAGCTGGAGTTTTCATGTAGCGGCAATGTGGTTGTATGAGAAGCGTCTGTCGTCAGTCGTTCAAAGGATTAGAGTCGAAGCAAGAGATGTTCTTCAGTCAACCGTGTACCCATAGGGCACAACTATGGTATCTTGATTTCTCCTGACGGTCACACAGACACACAGACAGACAGACAGACACACACACACACACACACACACACACACACACACACACACACACACACACACACACACACACACATCAGTTATCGTTTATCAGATCACACCAGTTAACGTTAATGCTGACAATGTTGACTATGGAAAATCAAGGGAACTAACAACGTAAACTCTCGGATTTTGAGAGTTTACATTGTTGTCGTTCCTAGCTGCTTCTCCGACATGAATCTGAAAATAGCATGCGATTGCAACCGACTTCGATATTTTTTTTCTTACGTTGTATGTGTATTACTGTTCTGCTCTTGTTCTCTCCCCCAGCCTCCCCCCCCCCACCCCGCTTCTTCCCCTACCCCTCTTTTCCAAATTTTGTGTAGGGTATTCTCAGTGTCAGTCCCTTGATTTTTCATTCAAGGGTGAATGACTCCGTCTAACACACACACACACACACACACACACACACACACACACACACACACACACACACACACACACACACACGGGCGCGCGCGCGCGCACACACACACACACACACACACTGGCGCGCGCGCGCGCACACACACACACACACACACACACACACACACACACACACACACACACACACACACACACACAGAGAGAGGCGCGCGCGCGCACATCGTCACACACACACACACAGAGACACACACAGAGACACAGACACAGACACAGACACACACACACACACACACACACACACGCCGGACGCACGCACGCACACTGACGCACTGATTTCTAACCGCATGTACCCTTCTACATTAACACCACTGTTTGAACTTGAGCTGACAACGTGACGGAATTGCATAATTATGTCAGGCAAACGTATTCAGTAACGGGAAATGGGTGTAGCGTTGTTAAAAATCTCTTGATAAGTTGTTTCTCTACGGATCAAGGACAGCCTGCCGAACCCGGCAAATGATGCTGAAGAAGCACTCATCTTCTTCCGCGAGAAACATGCTTCATGGAGTCTTTGGACCACCGTTATTGTCCGTTTGGCCGGGTGAGCTGTTTAGACTGTACTGAGTAAAGTGAAGAGTTTCACCTGCATCTTTACAGAACTAAGACAGAATACAATGCCAGACTTTTGTAACTCGTGCATACGGACAATAAAGTCATGGCGGCTCCGGCTTTTGAATTTCACAATTGAGCCCAGCAGGCTTCTGCCTCTCTAGTCTGTACTGTAATACAGTAATGTAGAAAACCCCATATAACAGAGAGAAAAGAACAGCGTCGATTGAAAATTCCGGAATGGTGACTCAGAATCGGACACCCACGATATAGCGCGCGATCCCCGGCGTGAAAACCAGTCTACTCCGAGCAGTCTTTGTTGAGGGAAAGTTAGTGCGCAGCCCTGTTCCGGGTCCGTCGCTAACTCTAGGCTCCTGCGACGACGCCCTAGTCGGGCTAACCGAGACCGAGCCGAGCTAAGTTATACCTAAGAAGGGAAAAAAACAAAAAAAACAACAACAACAACAAAACTACTCGGTGACAAGGAAAGTGGACAGTTGCGAACAACTTTGAGGTCCCCGTGTTATTTCACAGTGTGCACAGAAGCGGTGAAAACTGCTGCATTCACCAGCACTGTACATTTTCAGCCTGTTTCTAGATCACTTATTGCCTGCATGAGTTGTCCCCCGTGCATACACAGGCCCGCAGCATGCATGCATTTTTCGGGCAGCTTTGTGCTCTGCCACGAAAAATGCGTGCTTTTTGTGGCAAGGGACAGAGTTAACGACGGACTCGGAACGGAGTTGGTTGGTGTGGTACTCATCTTTCACGGGGCATCATCCATTTGGGTGCCCATTATCGGCTGGGATCTGAATGGGGAAAGGTCCATAAACCTTTGTCAGTTGTCACAGGCTTTGTGTGGGAGGCTGACTCCGTGGAGTGTGAGAACAATGAACACACGTAGACAGGAGGCTTGGTCTTGTGGTTATATCCCACTACTGAAATTGTTCTGCCCGCCAGGGATTCGAACTTACAGTGCTTCAGGATCCGTAGCGGCCCGGGAAGCCTTAAAGACTCGATACCGACGTTTATCAGGAATACAACAACGCGGTGCAAAACTTACCATCGACTGAATGCGCTTAAGCCGTGCATGAGAATCAGACATACAAATGTTACCACCTGATATCATTTATGACAAGGTTTGAAACAAAACAGCAACCTGGTGGAAAAAGACAAAGAAATTATTAAAAATTGAGGTCATGAGTAGACAGGCTTGTGCTCTCTCTCTCTCTCTCTCTCTCTCTCTCTCTCTCTCTCTCTCTCTCTGTTTTAACTATGGATCTCTGTCTCTGTTTTTGGGGGAGCCGGGGTGGCCGAACGGTAGAGCGTTGGACTTCTAAAGCTCGGGTCGTGAGTTCGATCCCGGCTGGGGCCAAATATTTGTGCTGGCTTTTTCATCGTTGCCCCGTCTTTGATATCACCCTATGTGGTGGAAAAGGACGTTAAACCCCCGAACACCCACCCACCCTCATTTATGACAAGGTTTGAAACAAAACAG
>JACVVK020000115.1:550000-555000 GCA_018292915.2 Batillaria attramentaria | reverse complement strand
ATTCAGACGGAGATAAGAACAGAGAAACATTGACTACCCATGGTCTTGAATACTACTCAGTCTAATGTGGAACTATTCGCTCAAATATGCTATACAGATTTCAAGTTCACACGGTGACTGATATCGCGGCTATTAAACCATGTCATAGTTAAACAAACAAATAAACAGACATACAACCAAAAACAACCCCCCAGAACGGTTTCAGCTGCCGTCAGGAGACTGTCTTTACCGAGTAAGGAATTATGGTTGTTGTTTCCGTTAACATTAATTTTTCTCTTCTCTATTCCGGAAGTAATTTTAAAACACACACACACACACACACACACACACACACACACACACACACACACACACACACACACACACACACACACACACACACACACACACACACACACACACACACACACACACTGTGTATATGCGACCATGATAAGCTAGAGGCGGTAGGTCGGCACAGCGGTCGAGTATAGGACAGCCAGAGTAGTGACCGTATGTGACGAAAGTCGATCGCAACAGCTGTAGTGATCTCGGTTGGCTGTGAGCCCAGGTTTTCATTTCGTCCCGTGGCGTATCTGCTGAAGATCAACCCTAACTAAAGATCGAAGCATAGCAAGGGGATATAGCTCAGTGGTAGAGCATTCGACTGCAGATCGAGAGGTCCCCGGTTCGAACCCGGGTGTCCCCTTCAGTTTTTTTTTTTTGGTCATTGTCAATTTTTTTCCTTTGTGTGTTATTTTCATCAATCATATTGCAACAGGGGCGCTAACCGCGATTAAAAAGAAAAAGTAGAGCATGTAGGTGGAGACTGGAAAATGTAAGACCGACAGTTAATTTATTTACACGTCAATTAAAGAATAAATGGACCTCCCCCCGCTACCCCTCCCCCCTCCACACCCCCCCCCCTCTCACAGGCATATACATGTAAACATACCCTCTTGCTAATCTACCTACCTCAGTCGTACTCTCTTCCTCTTCATGCCTGACCGTCGTTATCCCCCGGAATCAACACCAGCCTTCTAAATACTAACAGAACAGCGACTACAATATTATTATCATTATGATGATGTGATATGATGTGATATGAGGTGATATGATGGGAATGCAGTTAAAAATTACCGACGCCCGTCCAGTCTTAATGGGTAAATAAAGTACACTGAATTGAATAGAATTTGAATTGAACTGAACTGAATTGAACTGAACTGAATTGAACTGAACTGAATTGAATTGAATTGAATTGATTTGAACTGAATTGAACTGAATTGAATTGAATTGAATTGAACTGAATTGAACTGAACTGAACTGAATATAAACCAAACAAAAACCAAACCACATGATAGTTCCCGAAACAAAACAACACAAAGAAATCGATCAAAAACAAAGCAAAGCGAAACAAAACAACGGAACCCGCAGAACTGAATAAAACAAAGAAAGAAAAAAACAAAAACAACAACAAACAAGGGCGGTGGGTGTTTAGCGCCTAAGTCCTTTTCCACCACAAAGGGGTGACTCCAAAGACGGGGCAACTGAGATTTACAGGTTACACGTCACTAATTGCTTCAGCGGCATGCAGTAATTCCGCTAAAAATGTATGCCCCTGTTGTAGAGATCGCGAAAAACCACTGCATTTCGATGGAAATTTCTAGACCATCGCAGAACATGCTGGTGCAGTAACGTCAGTAGATTACGTCACCTCAGTTGGACAGATTTCGAATTTGCCAGTAATTTGAGGAATGTTCTAGATCTGACCTGTTTAGTATATAAGCAGCCCTGCACAGCGTCTTCTGTTAATAAAGTATTGGAGTTGTATTCTGTTGTATCCCGTGTCCCTTCTCTGCGAGTGCACGAAGAGAGCGACATAGCAGGAGTAAAATACAACAGCCCCCTTTTAAAATTTGTGTGCAGAGTTTAAAAAATGGCAATCAGGGGCTGTTTGCTGGCTTTGTAAACTAATGTTTCTAATAATGGTAAAAACAGTGAAATATGAGCCTGGCATGTGGACTAAGTTGTATTCATGCGCGGCTGGCACAAGAACCAGCAGAGGACAGAGGAATGAGGGGGCAGATGGTCGCTGCTAGCATTGCCAAAAAGTGGGCTATTGTAATTTGTTGAAACATGAGTCTTTGGCCGCTGGAGTTTTGCACATGCAAAGCAAACAGAACAAAGAAAATAAAACGAAAAAACGAAACAAACAAACATTTGAAAAACGGGGGCAAAAAGCGAGCAAGCAAGAAATGCGTTTAGTAATTATGCATGTCACATTTTCATGCATACGCACGAACAGAGACGGACGGAAATTTGAAAGCTTTTTGACTGCGCTGTTCATTTCCTGTTTCCTCAACAAACGATCACAAACAATCATAACATCGGCAGGTTTTCGCACGAGAGTCATGCGATCGGTTTTCGACTTGGGCGTGCGCGTGCATGGCGACAAGTTAACTCCCTCTAAGCTGAAGTCCCTATTAAAGGTCTGCAATCTGAACAAAAACCCACAAACAATGTGTGGCTATCCGAACTATCGAACTGTGCATAAATAAAGAGCTATTCGAGTCAGCTCTGTCACAGTTACAGAGTTTCAGCGTCCGTGAAACCCCTATAATAGCCAAGCAGAGCCTGATTTCACAGCTCATTTCGCGTTTTGACATTGTGTGAGAAAGATCGCAGTGGCTAGTCTTCTCGTGCAACACACAACACCCGCTAGACACTGTCTCGCTCACTGACCAAAAGCACAAAGACGTCACCTCAAACTCACGCTCTGATTTTATAAGGGTCTCCAAATAACCGCTGAAAATTCTGCAGCTGTGACAGAGTTGCCTGCATTACGCACAGCTACAGCAATCGCAGTTACAAAACAAACAAGCAAAAAAAACAAACAAACAAACAAACAAACAAACAAACAAAAAACCCCGCCAATACCAAACAACAACAACAACAAAAAACATGACAACAGAAACACCCCCCCGCCCCCACCCCCAAGAACAAACAAAACAAAACAAAACAAACACCCCCAAAACAACAACAACAACAACAACAACAACAACCAAGCAAAACAACAACAACAACAACAACAACAAAACAAAACAACAAACAAACACCCCCCCCAAAAAACAACAACAACAAACTACCCAAAAACCAAGCAAAACAACAACAACAACAAAACAAAACAAAATACAAAATAAACAAACAAAAACACAACAAAAACACAAAAACGCAACAAAAAACTAAAAAGACCCAAAAACAAACAAACAAAACAAACCCAAACAACAACAACAGCAGCAGCAGCAACAACAACAACAACAACAACAACAACAACAACAACAACAACAACAACAACAACAACAACAGTGTTTGTGGCTTTTTGTTGTGATCGCAGACCTTTAAGGGTCCTCACGTCCAAAACGCTTGGCTGCAGACGTCAGATTTGTATTATCGGCAACTTTCTGTTTTCATTCTCAGTCATAACATCACAATGTGCTGAACTAAATACAGCGCTAGCTAAACGGGTTTCTACCAGTCAAAGGGAAGCAACTATCTGTTAGTCTGCCAATGGGGAGAAACTCTCAGCGTAGAGAGAGAGAGAGTTAATGAACTCATGCAACTGAAATAACTTCCACATGAGTTCATAAGATTTTGTAACAGAGTTACATTTCAACTCAAGGAAGCCCTGCAGACCCGAACGAACTCTGTCGAAGATGCGGAACCTTGCTGAGTTTTACTTTGATGACCTGTCATGTGTATTCAAGCGTGACGTGAACATGCGCAGCGGTAGAGGACGCTGGTCAAGCGCGGCACATGTTTTGAGCATTAGACCAGAAACCAGCAGCCAATCATGCGAGACGAAACTTGATCTGGGTCGGGCCATTTGGGATGATTTCGCTCGAAAGTTTCTGTTTTGCTGGGCGGATCAGTGGCATCAGTGAATCAATATGATATATCTCACACTTATGGATCATATTAAGCCACGAAAGAAACGCAAATGGAGGGGTAGGTAGGGGTGAATAAAATTGAAGCAGTTAGAGCAGGCACTGAGGCAGATCTGGAGCAACGTCAACGTGGCCAGTCAACCGTCGGATCCACTCCATGCCCGCCAGATGTCAGGCTGTCATCAACGCCCGTGGGGGGCTCCCGGGTTACTGACCCTCTCCGTGACACTCGTGACATGTGAACACTTTCTGGTTAAGCCAACAAGAAGAACACTAAAGCCAGAAACCTGGTACCCAATTTTGTTGAATTCGATTAATTTGAATGGCCGTTATGAAATGTCAAAAACATGAGAGTAAATTGAATGGCCCATCGTTTGCGTTTCTTTTGTGGCTCAGTATACATTATCGACGACCTTGCACTTGGCCCGTACATCTAGCGCTGATATGGCTCTCGACCAATCGCTGTTGGAGAACGAGAAAACAAATACATTGATACATCGATACTTTCGAAAACGTCGCTTCCGGCGCACACTTGTCTAGTGATGATGATGATGACGACGACGATGATGATGACGACGACGATGATGATGAAACCTTTATTTCAGGATAGAGTTGTTACGCACTGGAAGGCCTGTCTTAGACACTGTGCTGCTAACACTACCATAGACTATTCCACTAAGTATTAGGACTACATTAAACCCGAATCTATGAGGCAGATCAAGGACTGTGACTATGATCTACAGTTCTAGACCGTCTCCTATCCGGTATGTTTTCTGTTGTCCTAAAAAAAACCCACCCCCAACCCCAAACAAACAGCCTCACCCTCACCCCCCCCCCCAAAAAAAAAAAAAAAAAGTTCAGATAAAACTAAGTGTCCATTGCGTGAACAAAGAAGACAAAACAGAGCGAACTCGACCCTTTGAGACTGGCCGTACAAGTGTTCATCAGCCGGCGAAACACCGCGTTTGTTGTGAGACGAAATTGCTCTTATTCAACACAGCGCATCGTAAGGGGCTAGGAGGGGTGCGGGGGGATGCTCGTTGCCCCCCACCCCCCCTCCCACGCGCGATCGGCCAC
>JACVVK020000115.1:507500-545000 GCA_018292915.2 Batillaria attramentaria | reverse complement strand
ATGGAGGTCCATGTGGTTTGGGACTGCGGGACAGGGCCGCATTCCACACTTCCTGTCATAAATATCCCGGCGTTCACCAGGTTCGGAAACTACGGCACCTGCGGTGCCGGCCGTGTAATCATCCACATCATAAGGCGTGTCATACCAAGGGAAGCACCCCCAAAGTCGCACCCGTGAAGTGGGTGAATCTCGGCTGTGTGGCAACAGCCTCCCCATTGGGTCCATAGCACACCCGCTCTGGGTAGGAGCCGACCTAGGTAGGAAAAATCCCGCTTGTCTCGGCTGGGATTCGAACCCGAGTCTCCCGTTCCATGGTCCGAAGTGCTAACCACTACACTACGGGGGCCGGTCGGTCTTATTTTTTCCCTCGCCACGCAAGTCAGTCATCGCTGACCGGCGGCGCTGTTCGCTCACTGCAAGCTCGTAGCGTGTAAACAGAAAAGCCGTGCGGCCAGCGTACGAAGGCTCCGCAGGTTCGCAGCGTCTGCCGTAGGCTTAAAAGGGCCCTGGACAGAAGTGAGGCAGGAAAAGAAACCACGCAACCGGGTCTGGGCAGACACACGTGGCTTAACAAAATGACAGGGAGAAAGTTAATTGTGTTGAAGCCTCGAGGGTTTTGAAGATGCCCTCGCTTTGAAGTAGACAGGACGGCGGCGATTTGACGCTGCCCTGCTTTCTTTATTTCTAGAAGGGGGTTGGAGTTGGGACCGGAGGTGGGTGGGGTGGCTGTTGGGAGAGGGTGGGACGGGGGGGGGGGAGGGGGTGGGGGGGGGGGGGGGGCATAGTCTAACGAATGAAAACTTACCTAAGTTTAGACAGGCTTGTTAACCGAAATTTCACAGAAAAAGGTTGTCCTCTATTTTAAGGTGCAGCTTGTCATCCGGCCTAAACACTCCAAAACGGAAACTGGCTGGTTTCTTTAAGAACCGACATATTTAAATGCGAAGTTACATTCAGTAAGACAAACACAAACGCGGGCAGCGGAGAGAGAGAGAGAGAGAGAGAGAGAGAGAGAGAGAGAGAGAGAGAGAGGGTGGGTGGGGGTGGGTGTTTGGGAGTTTAACGTCCTTTTCCACCACATAAGGGGAGAGAGAGAGAGAGAGAGGGAGAGAGAGAGAGAGAGAGAGAGAGAGAGAGAGAGAGAGAGAGAGAGAGAGAGAGAAAGAGAGAGAGAGAGAGAGAGAGAGAGAGAGAGTTCCTACACTGCACTCGAAAATCTCCATACTAAAAAAATAAAATAGGAATAAAATAAATATACTAAAATTTAAAAAGAAAACACATTCAAAACACACAAAGAGAGGGAGAGAAATGAAAAGAAATAAAATGAAATGATATGAAACTTTTTTCAAGAATATAAAGATATACCTACAAAGACCTTCTATCTTGCCCTTACTAAACTAAGAAAACTTACGCTACAAGAAAAATCACACGCACAGAGAGAGAGAGAGAGAGAGAGAGAGAGAGAGAGAGAGAGAGAGAGAGAGAGCTCTTCATCACCAGCCCGTCGTGCTCTTGGTCTAATGTTTTTCTTTCCTAGTTCCCTGATTGATCGCGTACTTAGACAAGACGTGCCTGGTGAACTTTCTTTCAGGAGATGTGACGACAGCTAGGAAGGACAGAGGAGAACCCAGAATAAGTCGAGTTTAATCTACCGAGGTTGTGTGGTATAGTTGTCAAGCGGGAGGATGACGGGAATGGTAAGTGGTATGGTCGGGAAAAAAAATTGGCCGGGATTGCATGTATGTTATGCGGCATGTGTGTACGAGAGTTTTAATTGTATTTCAGTGTATTTATTATTACATTTCTTTTCACTTTAATTATAAGGATGGTAGGTGGGAGGAGCTACGAAAGGTTCAGTCAAAAGTCATCTTCCCACTGACCCATGAGCAACTTGACGAAGTATGCGCCCCCCCCCCCCCCCCCCGAAGAAAACCACAACTACAACCACCACCACCACCACAGCAGGCACAAACGAACAAACACAAAACAGACAATAACAAAGAACAACAACGACAACAACAACAACAACAACAACTACAAAAAAAACCACGAAACACCCCCCCCCCCACACACACACACACAAAAACCCAACCCAAACCAAACAAACGAAAACAACAACAAACAAACGATAACCAGCACAAACATTTAACAAAACAAACAAAGAAACACCCCCCCCCCAACCCCGCAACAACAGCAGCAACCACACCACCACCACCACCACCACCACCACCACCAACATATTTATAATCACTTGTGCCAAACAATCTTTGCCATGACTGCATCCTGCATAAGAGAGGTCAGGGTGTGAGAAGGGCCGGAAGGGGGAGGTTGGTAAAGGGGGGGGGGGGGGTTGAGGGAGGGTAGGGTATGTTGTTTTGATTGACACTCTCAGCGCTGTCTAATTTTCCTGAAAGGCTTTCAATGCCGCCAGGGCCGCCACTCGCGCGTACGGGCGATTGGAGACGATCAAAGGCCAAGCTGGAGACAATCTCGCCAAGATGCCACGACTAAAAGTCGGCCACAGAATCCGCCTGCTTCGATCGAACACGGTCGTTGAGGGTGGGTGGGTGTTTTAGGGGATGAGCGGTGGTCTACTAGGTAGCGCGTCGGACTTAACAATACCCTGTGTCTCCTGGCTACTGGGCTGCTCATCGGGGGGGTTTCTCTCCGGGTTATCCGGCTTTCCTCCCCCAGTAGAATTGAAAAATAGGATAGGTAGGTTAGGTGGAGCTGCACAGTGGCGACGCGCTTTAATAATAATAATAATAATAATTATTATTGTATAGGCGCTTTACCCAATTTCATGAGTCGGCTCAAAGCGCCCGAACTGAACCCAACACGCACGCTTACGTGAATCACGCGCATTCTCTCACACACTGGACATAAACACATTACAATCACGTGGTGCGAAAGGTCAGCTCAGCCATTTTAATTTTGGAATTTAGAATTGCATTTATTTTTCAGATTTGGTGGGCTGAACATTTCAAACCAGAGGGGGAGGAAGCCGGAGTACCCGGAGAGAACCCCCGACGATCGGCCCGAATGAACGGTGCCACATACGAGAAAGAAAAAAATTGTTTGCCCCGAGTGGGACTCGAACCCCTTACCTCTCGCATTGGTGACAAGTCTCTTAACCACTAGACCACCGACCGCTCCGGGGGAAGCAGCCCGAATTTCCCGAGAGGGATAATAAGGTACAAACAAACGCTTATTTCTAGATCTGTAGGCTCACAGATCGTTCTGGGCTGTCTTGGTGCTGTCAAGCATCTCGCCATCTAGTTCGGGTAACCGATGAGTGATCGGGGAAGTCACATCCTGGGTTAGGGATCCAAGGGAACAAAGTTTTTGGTGGCTACATCTTTTGCGTGGTGGCTAAGCACAGGCAAACGTACAGGCAAACGTACAGGCAAACGTACAGGCAAACGTACAGGCAAACGTACAGGCAAACGTCAGGCTAATAATATAAGAAAAATGACAGCGTATCTATCTATCTATCTATCTATCTATCTATCTATCTATCTATCTATCTATCTATCTATCTATCTATCTATCTATCTATATCTATCTATCTATCTATCTATCTATCTATCTATCTATATATCTATCTATCTATCTATCTATCTATCTATCTATCTATCTATCTATCTATCTATCTATCTATCTATATATATATGTGTGTGTGTGTGTGTGTGTGTGTGTGTGTGTGTGTGTGTGTGTGTGTGTGTGTTTGTGTGTGTGTGTGTGTGTGTGAGAGAGAGAGAGAGAGAGAGAGAGAGAGAGAGAGAGATTTTACAACGCTCGGTAAAAATATTGACGGAACAGGAATATTGAGAACAAAAAATTAATTGGATTTCTCCAGGGAATGCCGATGCTTTTTTTTTCAAGTTAATTAAATAAAAATTTTCATCCCAGAACCCCAAAGATGTAATTTTTGATTCTTCGTGTGTTTTTTTTCTTCTATCATCCCATTTGTGAATCTGATAGACCAGTCCCTCTTTTCTCTGCATGATTCCCTCCCTTTTCTTACACCCAAAAGGTAAAACTTAAAACGAACGCTTAAAAAAAAAAAAAAAAAAAAAGGGGGGGGGGGGGTGCGTGGGTGGGTTAAAAACAAGAGCACTGGAGACCTCACCCTTGCCCTTACAAACTAGTTTTGCGTTGCGAGAGTGAGCTACAAAACGAGCTCTGGACATCCATTGTCATGATTTAAGTTGCTCCACTACCAATACCCCCTGATGCAGATCGAGTGACACTTTAATATCTTCCAAGAACACATTTTTAAAGTTGTGTGTGTGTGTGTGTGTGTGTGTGTGTGTGTGTGTGTGTGTGTGTGTGTGTGTGTGTGTGTGTGTGTGTGTGTGTGTTTAAATTTCTCCTTGGGTGGCCGAGTGGTAGACCGTTGGACTTTCAATGCTCGGGTCGTGAGTTCACGAATCCCGGCTGGTGCCAAATATTGGTGCTGGCCTTTTTCTCGTTGCCCCTTCTTTGATAGCACCCGTATGTGGTGGAAAAGGACGTTAAACTCCCAAACACCCACCCACCTACCCTCGTCATACATCAGTAGCTCTAAATACATTTGACAATGGTCACTTCTGTTGGGTACAGTGTACTGTTACAGTGAACAGGACAGAAATGTGTTTGTTTGTGGCGCCATGCGCTCAGATGTGGGCCAGCGAAAACCTTGCATCAAACGAACGAAACAAGTAGAGATACTTTGCTCCGAGTATTCTCGAAGGCTGACACATCCGCTGTTTCCAAAGGAAAACGCAATAATTATACGCAAGACATGAATATTTCCTGGTACCAGTCACGCAAGATTCCCATGAGAAGGCACGCAAGGGCACACTAGACAAATCAAACAAAACTTGACAACATTCACACTACACTGTCAAATACATGAACCGTGAAATGAACGCAGACGTCACCCGAAATAAGTCATTGCGAGACTGATTTCACGTTAACAAAAATATATAGTCATCTTTCATCGCGAGGTCGTATACAAAGATTTCACCAGGGTCTACTACCCTCGCAACGAAACATTCATTTCATAGCGAGGTCGTAATACAAAGATTTCATCGTGAGGTCGTCCCGGGGTCTGCTACCTCGCAAATAAACTTTTACTTCATGAGGAGGTCGTAATACAAAGATTTCACCGTGAAGTCTTCCAAGGGTCTACTACCTCGTTTCGTAATACAAAGATTTCATCGTGAGGTTGTCCCAGGTCGCACGACCTCGTACTGAAACTTTCATGTCATGGGGACGTCGTAATACAAAGATTTCATCGTGACGTCGTACAATGGTCCACTACCTCGCAATGAAACTTTAATTTCATAGCGAGGTCGTAATGCAAAGATTTCGTCGTGAGGTCTTCCCAGGGCCCTCTACCTCGCAATAAACTTTAATTTCATGGCGAGGTCGTTATACAAAGATTTAATCCTGAGGACGTCCAAGGGTATACACCTCGTATCGTAATACAAAGATTTCATCGTGATGTTTTCCCAGGGTCCACTACCTCGCAATAAACTTTAATTTCATAGCGAGGTCGTAATACAAAGATTTCATCCCGAGGTCGTCCAAGGATCTACTACCTCGCAACGAAACTTTAATTTCATGGCGACGTCGTAATACAAGGATTGTGGGTGCTTGGTAACAGCGTCCTCACGATTCAGCACCCAGGGTCTAGGTGTGTGGCTGGCAACGATCTGCAAGGGCTCTGCACAAACGCTGGGTGCATGGTCGTAAAAAAAGTAAAACCCTCAAACGCCCACCAACCCTCAGACAAAAGCCAGTGGACGGACCAGCGCCGGTCTCCCTTTACAGCCTTGACCAAAAGGCGTGGAGGAAGAGCCACGTCCAAGAAAAAGAAAGAACAAGAAAAAGGAGAGAAATAAAGTGTTGGAGGAGGGGTAGAGGGGTAGCTCACGGCGTCCAGCTGTCTAGATCGATGATCTGCTAAACATGAGCTTGGCGCTGACGAGTGACACGAATGGAAAGAACTTGCTTGACCTGAACGTGGGAGGTGCTGCAGTCCATGAATATCTGATCAGATCAGCACCTCTCGGAGGAGCTGAAAGAGGAATCACCGGTATCAATGAGATTTAAAAAAAAATCTTGTTATTAGGCTCTTGCCCACGAAATGGGAAAGGGGGGATATTGCGATCTACTGCGTACGTGTGTGTGTGTGTGTGTGTGTGTGTGTGTGTGTGTGTGTGTGTGTGTGTGTGTGTGTGTGTGTGTGTATGTTTAAATCACACATAATGCCTTTGCCTTTTTAACGTTTTGATTCGGTTTTTTTCGGGGGCATATCTAAGGCATATCTACTACATATACAGAGCAACAAGTGACATACATAAAAATATTCACACATTGGGTGGGTGGGTGTTTGGGGGTCCTTTTCCACCACATAGGGTGATACCAAAGACGGGGCAACGATGAAAAAGCCAGTACAAATATTTGGCCCCAGCCGGGATCGAACTCACGACCCGAGCATTAGAATCATACATTGGGATTCACATACGTACACAGTTATTTTAGTACATGCATCCATCTCTAGATACACATGTGGATGGACTTACATCATAACATACACCAAACAAGACTTAAACATGACAGGAACAACAACAACAACAACAACAACAACAACAACAAAAGCAAAGGCATTTTGTGTGTGTGTGTGCGTGCGTGTGTGTGTGTGTGTGTGTGTGTGTGTGTGTGTGTGTGTGTGTGTGTGTGTGTGTGTGTGTGTGTGAGAGAGTATGGTGTGTGTGTGTGTGTGTGTGTGTGTGTGTGTGTGTGTGTGTGTGAGAGAGAGAGAGAGAGAGAGAGTATGGTGTGTGTGTGTGTGTGTGTGTGTGTGGTGTGTGTGTGTGTGTGTGAGAGAGAGTATGGTGTGTGTGTGTGTGTGTGTGTGTGTGTGTGTGTGTGTGTGTGAGAGAGAGAGAGAGAGAGAGTATGGTGTGTGTGTGTGTGTGTGTGTGTGTGTGTGTGTGTGTGTGTGTGTGTGTGTGTGTGTGTGAGAGAGAGAGAGAGAGAGAGAGAGTATGGTGTGTGTGTGTGTGTGTGTGTGTGTGTGTGTGTGTGTGTGTGTGTGTGTGTGTGAGTGTGTGTGTGTGTGTGTGTGTGTTTAAATCACACATTATGTCTTTGCGTTTTATTGTTGTTACTTTTATGTGTGTAATGCCTCTGGAAACACTGGTCTTCCAACATCATTGCGTTTTTATAACGCCCATATTTGCTATCGAATGCGCAGCGTCGCTTTTAGTGCTAATGCATGCATTCAGCCACAAACGCGGCATGGGAATGGAACCATTCATGCATGAAGTAACAGACAGCTTTGTAGACAATAAACCTACGTTAATTAATTTGGTACAGACAGCAAGGCCATCATTAGCAGTACGCCCTCAAAAGCAAGCAATGGACGGGCAACACAAACTGACGGCATAATGTTAGAAAAACCATCAGATGTTGGGTAATTGTAAAGAATAGTATACGAAAATAATTGGAGCTATTTGCACGCACTGTGACGGGTGTTTTCGGTTCTGCTCGATGCAAATAGGCGTAAGACACCCTTACCTACTCACTTTGACCACTCCTTCCCCAAAAACATGCACAAAATATCCCTGAATGACCGGCGACCACGGCCCGAGCAGTCATCTGCACGCCATTTTGGTTGGTGCAAATAGGCCTAGCTCCCAGACTTTCGTATGAAGCTATTTGCACGTAACCAAAATGGCGTGCCGGCGACTGCTCGGGCCGTGGTCGCCGGTCATTCAGGGATATTTTGTGCATGTTTTTGGGGAAGGAGTGGTCAAAGTGAGTAGGTAAGGGTGTCTTACGCCTCTTTGCATCGAGCAGAACCGAAAACACCCGTCAAAGTGCGTGCAAGTAGCTCCAATTATTTTCGTATACTATTCTTTACAATTACCCAGATGTTGAAATGCGGAAAATTGTCGAGGGTTTTGTTGAACAAACGATGCTGTTTGTCGTTATGGTGCGTTTGGTAATTCAGACGCCAACGATTTTCTGCGATAACGTTTTATGGAGCCGTTTGCATGTACGTATCAAAGAGAAAAAGTTGACCCTGACCTTTTGACAATTCATTTCATGACAGTCTGGATTCTGAGTCTTTCCGTGGGGAGCCGGGGTGGCCGAATGGTAGAGCGTTGGACTTCTAATGCTCGGGTCGTGAGTTCGTATCCCGGCTGGGGCCAAATATTTGTCCTGGCTTTTTCTAATTCTAATTCAATTCAATTCAATAATTCTTTATTGTCCTCGAGAGGAGGCAATTCGGTTGCGGCGTAAAAAAAAGGAGACAACAATCACATACACAATATAACATGTCCCAATAGTAAGATATATATAATATCACAGCGATAACACGCGCACGCACACGCACTCTCTCTCTCTCACACTCACACACACACACACACACACACACACACACATCCTAAAAAACCACGCTCTCATTAAAAAACAAAAAAAACAAAAAACGCCACTGTTAAGACGGGACTACAACCCTTCACTGAAAAGGTAAAATTATAGTAAAGGTAAAATTAAAGTAAGGTTGCCCCGTCTTTGATATCACCTGTATGTGGTGGAAAAGGACGTTAAACCCCAAACACCCACCCATCCACCCTCAGTCTTTCTGTTTCTTCTCGACTACATTAATGTCTCCTTGTGTGATGGCATATGTGGTGGAAAAGGACGTTAAACTTCCAAACAACCCTCCATCCTTGTGTGATGGACAAGTTACAAAAAGAGACCCAGTTTGCACAGCCAGAAAAAAAACGGGGAAAGTATTTTTAGTAAGCACTGGTGTTTATTTGACGTACCCTGTTTGTTAAGTGCTCCAGTCTGTAGTGATTTTCGTTGTCACGTAAAAGCGTGATTTTCGTGATTTTTGTGTTATGCAGGTCAAGGTGCATGCCAGGCGGTCACAAAAAGAGGCAAGCTGCAAGTGGTGCTGGGACTCTTTGCACAGAGGTCGGACACACGTGAGGCAAGCGGATTTGTGCGAACTGCCTCTCTGGCCTAAACAGAAAGTACGTAGTCACCCCTAAAATGCTTCAGTCTAGAAACAATTACTTCCATGAACAGACCATTCAAAGGCACGCACCTGACAGGGGTGTAAAATATCGAATGTCTCCTTTCCGCTCAGGCCTCACTGGAGTAATGCACGGAATACTTTCTCTTTAGGCCAGAGAGGCAGTTCGCACAAGTACGCTTGCCTCACTTGTGTCCCACCTCTGTGCAAAACAAACAAAAAAATCCCAGCTTCACTGCCAGCTTGCCTCTTTTTGTGATCGCCTGCCATGCATCTTAACCTACATAACACAAAACTCACGAAAATCACGCTTTTTCATAACAGACATCACTACACACCAGCACACTTGCCAAAGAGGGTCCCTCAAATAAACACCAAACGTGACCGCACGCTCAGTTTGTGCCCTTACGCGTGCAGCATCCGCTAATTATCCATTGCGGTTTATCCCCAGGAGATAAGGACAACTGGGATGAATCGTCCGACACATTTTCGTAAATTGATAGCCATTAAATAGTAAAGTGTGTGTGTGTGTGTGTGTGTGTGTGTGTGTGTGTGTGTGTGTGTGTGTGTGTGTGTGTGTGTGTGTGTGTGTGCGTGCGTGTGTGTGTGTGAAAAGCCTGTTATCGAGGCAAACTGGTTCAGTCTATAAAACACCCTGCACTTTGTCAGGAGCTACAAACAGTGGCTGCAGGACTGTCAACATGGTGGGATTGTCGAAACATGAAATTTTAAAACTGATACTGATTTCGTGTGATTGCTAAGTGGTATTCACAGTGGAAACAGCAGACGTCACAATCATTTTTTTTCTTTTTCTTTTTTCAAACTAACGTTGATTTTGTGTGACTGCTATCCAGACTGGGAACATTAGACATCAGAATTGTAAATGCTTCGAAACCGGACTTGACACTAACACTGATTTTGTGTGACTGTTCTGCTAACAGCTATCATGATTGGAAACGTCAGACATCACAAACAAAAATTCTTGAAACTAACACTGATTTCGCAACTGCATGCTGACAGATATCAAGACTGGAAACGTCAGACATCATAAACATAAATTCTTGAAAGTAACGCTGATTTCGTGTGACGGCTAAGAGCTATCCAAACTGCAAACATCAGACATTATAATGAATAACTTCCACCATATGTAGATACGACAACGACAGGATCCACAGAATTCGCCATCAGGATGTTTCTCTTGTTTAGAAAAAAGCACTTTCAACGGTTCCTCAACAACACCTTACTCGTTTCCGTGATTCTGTTGGGGAAACTGACACAAAGTAACGGTGAGACAATCACACACTCAAGTTCCACATACTCTACTGGAACTACTCCTGCATATATGGACATGGATCAAAGAACAGCGATGGTTGAGCTGATAACCTACATTCGGGGACTGACGACTGTCAAGGAAAAAGTGGCTCCGTTTGTGATGGACAAGTCTGGAACTTTCACAGTGAGTATCGATGAGCCCATAAATCCAGGTTGAAGACCAACCCGCGTGTCACAGTTTTATCAAAGCCGGACAGAGATCGGCGTTATGTTATTCAATTTTCCAAAAAATTCCCAAAGGTTTGTACACAGAAAAAAGTATATCAAAGCTGTGGCCATAGAAGTTAAGATCTGGCCTTTCTGGCTAGCTGGTGAAAGAACGGACAATTGACGACTCCACTCGGCAAGCCCCGAGGCCAAAGCCGCGCCCTTATTGTATGCCATGTATTCTGCTTATGAGTACTTATGTGAGCGCATATGCAGCCAGTAGTATGTGCGAGTGTGTGTATATAATTATATATGTTTTTTCCTGATTTTGTTTTGTTCGGTTGTTCTCTTGTTGGCTTTTTTGGGGGGTGGGGGTGGGGTGGTGGTGGTGGCTTTTTTTCTGTTTTTTTTTCTGTTTGTTTGTTGTTGTTGTTGATACTTTCGTTGATTTTCATATGTTTCCTTTTGGTTTCCTATGCCCCAGAGGGATGGAAATAAACTAAACTTGACTTGACTTGACTTCCAGTGTAATAGCAAAACACGCTAAGTCCATTGACGTCATTTGAGGAAGAAGACCATTACGTCAATCTGTTTCAACTTGAAATCAGCCCTTTTCCACTAAACTTACTTGGACATACTGTGTTTGCTATTATACGGCAGTATTGGCACAGACACAGTACGTCCACGACGTCATTGTATGGGAAAAGGGGTGATTTCAAGATAAAAGAGTATGACGTAATGGTCCTCAAATGACGTCAATGGACATACTGCTTTCTTTCCACGTTTCAGCCATATCAAACTACACGTGCTCCCCTCTTTGTAGTCTCTGGCAAAAAGTTTGCCGGACCATGCCATGTGTTGTGCTCATTATGCCGCGGGAAGCGATTGGCTGAATTCTGGGGGCTCGGCCCTTTTGATTGACAGGAGTGTGGTCGTCGACTCCTTTACGTAACATATGAAATGCTTTACTAGCAAAATATATATTTCAACTGCTTGAACTATCGAAGTAAAACATACCTTCAAAATGAATTTTACTGTTTTTACATGAAACAGAAATTGTCCCCTTTTTGAACAGTGGATTAATTTAGAGGATATCTGGCGAACATGACGTAGTGACAATACAAGGGAAATCGTTTAGATGCAAAATATATACTTTGTCCGCACCTTTTCTTTCTTTAAGAACGATTTTAGATGTTTTAAAAAATTCTTTTGTCATTTTTGTCTTTATTTCTTTGTTTTTTTTTTTTCCTTTTTGTGGTTCCTTCATTCATCATTTCCCCCATTTAACTCTTTATTTTTTTTTATTTTACCACGTTCTCTTCATCAGGTGCCCATAGACATTAACATATCAGTCGTCTCCGTCCTGGCTGTGGATGATATTCAGCAGACCGTGACGACCATGGGATTTCTCACGTTCCTCTGGGCAGACACCTCACTGGCCTGGGACGAGACTGACTACCGCGTGCTCGAGGCGATGCAGGTGCCGAAGGACATGCTGTGGACGCCTCCAGTCCGGTTCTCAAACTCTCTTGACGACAGGGACCTTCTGAACAGGGAAGGGTTGATGGTAAGACAAGGCACGAGAAGGCAAGGGTTGGTGTTTGGTGGTTTAACGGGGTAACGAGAAGAAGGCCAGCATTAATATAATTTGGCCGCAGCCGGGATTTGAACACACGACCCGGGACAAGACAGGATGAGACAAGACAAGTCAAGACAGGACAGGGCAGGGCAGGACAGGACAGGACAGGACAGGACAGGAGAGGTCGTGAGGAGACGAGAGGAGACGAGACGAAAGGAGACGAGACGACAAGAGACGAGACAAGGCGAAACAAGGCGAGACGAGACAGGACAGGACTGGAGAGGACGAGAGGAGACGAGACGAGAGGAGAGGAGACGAGACGAGACGAGAGGAGACGAGACGAAAGAAGACGAGACGACAAGAGACGAGACAAGGCGAAACAAGGCGAGACGAGACGAGAAAGACAGGACAGGACAGGACAGGACAGGACGGGACGAGGCTAGACGGGACGAGACGAGACGAGACGAGACGAGACGAGACGAGACAAGACAAGACTTGAGACAGAATTTATTAACCCAGAGAGAAATTTCCCTTCGGCGTTAAAATAATGAAATTTTTTTTTTTAAAATCGTATACATCCGAGTACCACATCTAAAGTGGGTGGGTTCAGTTAAACTGCGAGTAAACCAAGAAACCGACAATGTTCAGTTTTTGTTGTGTGTGTGTGTGTGTGTGTGTGTGTGTGTGTGTGTGTGTGTGTGTGTGTGTGTGTGTGTGTGTGTGTGTGTGTTTTTGGGGGGGGGGGGCGGGGGGGGGGGGATTATGTTCGGTCTGGAATGGAGAATGGAGTGCACATTTTGGCTTCCAACAGTCCTTTCAAAACCATTTCCGATTTCGAGATATTTTGAATTAAACGATGGTAGATTACTTCACTCCATGAGCATAACACTTTATGACACGAAGCACTTCATTTCATTCCAAGGTCACGGTGTACAGCGATGGCACTGTGTATGTCGATGTCCCATTCATCACGGAGACGCTGTGTGGCATGGACCTCACTGACTACCCTTTTGACCAGCAGACGTGTCCACTGTACATCGATTCCTACTTGTACGACGTCACCTGGCGTGTACACTACTACAGGTCAGATGACACAAATACGCAGGGCCTCAAAATGTCTGTATGTTCCCTACTAGCCTCAGGCATCATAGTCACCCTTTACAAATTCTTCAATTTAGAAACAATTACTACCACGAACAGACCATTCAAAGGCACGCACCTGACAGGAGTTAAAACAAAATGAATGCCTCCTTTCAGCTGAGGCCTCACTGGGGTAAAAAAAAAAAAAGAAACCACCGTCGACTTTCTCTTTAGACTAGAGAGCCAGTTCACAGAAATCCGCTTGCGTCACTTGTGTCCGAACTCTGTGCGAAAAGTCCCAGCTTCACTGGCAGCTTGCCTTTTTTTGCCTGCCATGCACCTTGACCTATATAACACAAAATCACGAAAATCATGCTTTTTCATGACAACAACAACAACAAAAATCACTACAGACTAGCACACTCACCAAACAGGGTTCCTCAAATACACACCAAACATGACCCCACGCTCAGTTTGTGTCCTTTCGCCTACAGAACTGCCGACCGAGCAGCTACGTTCGCGGTTGGGTCGGAGTGGGAGTTTCTGAACACGAGTGCGATGTTCACGAACGCTGCGGAGGCGGTGATCTACGGACCAGTGATAGAGATGACTATCAAACGCAAGACGACGTTCTACACGGTGTGCCTGGTGCTGCCCATGGCGCTGACGTCCTACATGAACACGCTGGTCTTCCTCCTGCCTCTCCAGTCCGGGGAGAAGATCTCATTCATCGTCTCCATCTTCGTCTCTTCGTCCGTTTTCGTCAGGTGTGTGTGTGTGTGTGTGTGTGTGTGTGTGTGTGTTTTGTTGTTGCAGGTTTTGTAAGGTTTTCTGTTGTATACTTCCCAGCCTAAGATATAGTAGGGCGGTGTAAGCCAAACCGGGGTTTGAGTCAATCAAATTGAATTGGAATGAGTATAATTGAACTAAACTGAATAGATGAACTGAAATGAACTTCTGTAACCAAGAGCTACTGGGAGGTTACACGAATATTGAGTCAATTAAATTGAATTGGAATGAGTTAAATTGAATTAAATTGAATTGAATTGAATAGTTGAAGTGAAACGAACTTCTGTAACCAAGAGCTACTGGGAGGTTACACGAATATTGAGTCAATTAAATTGAACTGGAATGAATTTAATTGAATTGAATGGAATAGTTGAAGTGAAACGAACTTCTGTAACCAAGATCTCTTGGGAGCTTACCCTGTTTTGTGAGTAGAAAACTAGCATGTTACGTGTGAACTGCTTCAATGCAGGATAACACCAACGAATGGAGCCTCGATATCCCTATATATTCTCTGTTAGCCTCAAGGATCATGATCACCTCTAGTTAGGGTAACCCATGAGTGATCGAGGAAGACACATCCTGGGTTAGGGATCCAGGCGAACAAACTTTTTGGTGGCTACATCTTTTGCGTGGTGGCTAAGCGCAGGGAAACGTCAGGCTAATATAAGAAAAGGGGGTGATGGAGTCCGCATCAGAACTTTGAGAAAAGATGGGTTTTCAGGTGGCTCCTGAAAGACTCGTTGGGGGTGCTGGATTTCAAATATGGTGGCAGAGCGTTCCACAGGGCAGGGGCAGAGCACTTGAAGGAGCAAGCTCCAAAGCTCACAACAAGCTAGCACAGTCGCCAAAAGGGGTCCCCCACATTAACACCAGACATCGCCCCATGCCCTGTTTGCGGTAGCAGGCCTTCAAACGCATCAGCTAAACTTCCATTGCCTTTGTTTGTCCAGTTTCTTCACAAGCGTGATGCCGCGAGGCCTGGACAAAGTCCCTGCCACCATGAAGCTCCTCATCGGCGTCATCGTCGAAAGTTTCATCGTCCTCTTCGCCGCTATCATCGTCCTAAGACGATTTCACCAGGAGACGACGCCGGCCGCTGACGTGACAAGCCAAACCACCGGCACGTGCGACCACGGGGAGACACTCACAACACTATGCTGTAGGAAAGGACCACGGTTGCAGAAAACCCATGTAGCGCCAGCGCTGAAGGCAGAACAAGGGAAGGATAATGTTTCAACCGTGGACGGAAGTGTTAGGTCAATTTTAGGACAGCAAGGAAAGGATGATCCTCCGGCTCCAATCGCGGGAAGAATTACGAAGCCGACGGCAGAGCAGTTGGACCGCTGGTTTTTCGTGCTGAGCTTTGTTGGCAACACCATCTTCCTCGCAGTCCTTCTGTATCAGTCGACGACGTATCAATAATGATAATAAGAATAATCGCATTAATCTAGGCGCTTCGTCCCAAATATTTGGCTTAAAGCGCCGCGAGCTAACCCCAACACACACGCTCACGCGAATCACACGCAATTTCTCACATACTGGACATAGACACATTACAATCACGTGGTGCGAAGGGCCAGCTCAGCAATTTAAGTTTCGGAATTTTAGATTTTCATTTATTTTTGAATTTTGTGGGCTAAACATTTTAAAAAGCAGAGGGGGAAGCAGCCGGAGTACCCGGAGAGAACCCCCGAATGAACGGTGCCACATACCAGAAAGAAAAACTCTTCGCCCCGAGTGGGATTCGAATCTGACCTCTCGCATTGGTGACTATGTCTTAACCACCAGACCACCGACCGCCTCACAAAGGGATGACGTCATTCACTTCTACAGGGATCTTATCCGTTGAAATCGACACTGGCATAACCAGAAATCACCACATGAAAGTTCTTGTCTGTGCACAGCTCTCTGCACCCATTTTGTAACATTCTTTTGACAGATAATAATAATGAGGATTTGTCTGGCGCCCAACCTCCTGCTGGAGCTCTGGGCGCCTTACAGTAGCAAAACCGTTACATGCACACAGTCGTAATTCATTCTTACAAACATCATGATTTTGATGATGGTGATACACGTATGAAACAGTAGCACTCACATGATGTATACACGTATACAAACATACATACACAGATACAAACAAGCATGCATGCAGTCTACCATATATGACATTTTACGAAGATGATAAGATGAACATGATAACCAGCTTCACCCGAAAAAACAACAACAACAACAACAACAGCTACATAAAACTGCTGTTACAACTAGCGACGTCACTAAGACCATGAGACAAATAGCTGTCTGATACTGATACATCCAGTCTCCATAATGGAGCCGGAAGAGATGCATCTTCAACCGCAGTTTTGAATGAGTCAACCGACTCAGCATGGCGAACGTGGAAAGGCAGACTGCATGGGTGACACTCTTCAGTCTGGGTGACTGAAATCCGTTTTCTGGAAACCTACCCTGACTGAAATCCGTTTTCTGGAAACCTACCCTGACTGAAATCCGTTTTCTGGAAACCTACCCTGACTGAAATCCGTTTTCTGGAAACCTACCCTGACTGAAATCCGTTTTCTGGAAACCTAACCTGACTGTTTTCTGGAAACCTACCCTGACTGAAATTCCGTTTGTCGAGCAAAACATGAGTCAGTTAGTACTATAAGTAGCAATCCAGAGATAAGCGCCACATTGATATTTTACATTTACAGTGCTTAGAGAGGCCACCAAATGCTTTTAAAATTGCTAAAAATTTGTGTTTGGCTGGGGGTTTCACGCTTACGAAACCCAATACCCCTGCACCTCGACCTAGGTTTCAGTGTTTTTAAACTTTAAGAGTGTCACCAATGAGACTATTCCAAAGAAGTGGACCACGATACAGCAATGAACGTTGACCAGGAGAACTGTCATAAAGGTGATAATGCAGAACACTTGGGTCTTAGTGACCTAAGTAAGTAAGAAACATAAAGCCAATACCGGTACCAGCTCGAACGTCTCGCTGTTCTTCTGTATCACTATCAGGTGAACGTTATGTCACTGGTCAGAGTGGAAGAACTCACTGCACAAGCTGACGACGTCATCCACCTGTGTCCACTCTCCGAGTACGACGTGTTACATGACTCTGGGGTGGGTTTTTAGAGCTTAACGCCGCGCAAGCCACAAAGGTATTGCATGATATTATACATGACATGATATGATATGATATGTGGACAACACCATCTTTCTTGCTGCTATGACATGAGGGTGGGTGGGTGTTTGGGGGTTTAACGTCCTTTTCCACCACATAGGGTGATATCAAAGACGGGGCAACGATGAAAAAGCCAGTACAAATATTTGGCCCCAGCCGGGATCGAACTCACGACCCGAGCATTAGAAGTCCAACGCTCTACCATTCGACCACCCCGGCTCCCCTGATATGATATGATATGATATGATATGATATGATATGCTATGACATAATATTATATGATATTATAGGGTATTGATGCTGTGATATCCAGAGACGATGCACTGTAAGTCCCGATGATATGTGGAAGACACCATCTTGGACATGATATATAGTATATGATATCATATGATATTAAATGATACTGATGCTGGGATAGCCAGAGACAATGTAGTGTAAGTTCCGATGTTTGGAATGTGTAACGATAGGAGGTATGTGCTAACGCTGTTACTGGCAAAAGTTTGGCGCGAACGTCGGGTCATGTGGGCTGGTCACACGATCCCATACCACTTTGAATGACACGCTGACTTGCCCTCATGGGTTTGTCCGTGATATTTCTGTCTTGACTTTTGTTTTACTTCTATCGGCATAGATGTGCACTTGTTGGTTCGAGTTAACGCACTTTTAATCATAGTTCTCAAAATGTCACCTTCACATTGGTTTACAATGTTCACACCTTACAATAAAGAAATCTTGAGCCAGTAACTTATGCTTTGCGTTTCTTTTATTGTCTTTATTCAGATTTACAATGTGATACTACAATCATTGTATAGAGATTTTTCAGTGTTTATGTTTAACTTTCACCGTACTTGAACTCACATGAAATACTGTACTGACTAAAGCAACTGTGATATAATGAGAATTCGACCACGGACACACATAATCATTTAGGCAATGTCCATGAGAACATGGTTAAGCCCATGCCCACGAAGTGGTAAAGGGGGTCAGGCTCAAGACACACGGGAGATGTTTCTGTTCGAACAAACATGGATAAAACAGCTTCAGAAAATGTACAGTAAGATGGTTAAACAGGAAGAAAACAAAGCACAATTAGCGATAGAACTCCATCCAGAGATGTTCAATTAGTTCAGGTTCAGATGGCATCTCTGCGCTCGGAAAGGCCCGTAGGCTCTCCACCTCATCTCTGAGACGTTCCCATAAAGTCGTCTTTGAGTTCCAGTGTTTGTTTGGTTCCTTGTCACTTCTGTTTAGAGTCGTATGTCGATTACAGCCTCTTTTGTACGCCTCTACTCAACAGGCGGTCTGCAGGCCTGCAAGAGAATCGTTCATAGAGAGACAAGCGTTATACGTACCCAGCATCCTTGTTTCACTTACGGGGAAGCCGACTGGGTCAAGGCGATTGCCAAGAAGATGGTGTTGCCCACAAACGTTAGAACGAAGAACACGCAGTCAAACTGCTTTGCCGTTGGCCTTGGACGTGTGGCGTCAGCGTTGCTTGGCGACTGACTGTCCTCAGGCTTATCTACCTCTTTTTCTACTTCCGGTGCCGGTAGTTTCTGGCTGGCGTGTACACGCGACGTGCTTTTGCAAGAGCGAAGGTCTAGGGTGGCTTCCCCTTTCTGACAAGTTGGCTCCCTTGTGGTCTCGCGGTGATACCACCAGAGAACGAAGATGGTGCAGAGGAGGACGACGAGACTTTCGACGATTACGCCGACGAGCAGCTTCATGGTGTTAGGCACGCTGTCCAGTCCGCGCGGCATCATGCTGGTGAAGTAACTGGGCAACAGAAATATAAATTTATAGTTAGTTAAGGGAACTTAAGTCTTTACTACTTTAAAGTCAGGTGTCGAAATCTTTAATTAATTAATTTTTTTTATTTAATTTTTTTTCAGTTTTATTTTTTATTTTTAAAGAAAAGGTTAAAGGTTTTTTTAAAGAATTTTTTTGACGAAAAAAGACCCCCCCAAAACAACAACAACAACAAACAAACAAAAAACAAAAACAAACAAACAAAAAACAAAACAAAACAAACAAACAAACAAAGAAACAAACAACAACAAAAAAACACTGAATCAAAAGGTCGTACAGTTTTAGTCCGATTCATCTGACTAAAGAAAAACAGCAGTATGTCAATTTCCGCCGTTTGAGGAAAAACGACCATTGCGTCACTCTCTTTCATCTTGAAATCACTCCCTTTTCCATACAATGACGCCATTGACGTACTGTGTTCTGCCAATACAGAATAAAGGGGCGGGGCTTTAGCCTCGGGGCTTGCCGAGTGCAGTCGTCTATTAGCTACAGACCTGACAAAGACAGATGCTGAAACGTAGATGGTGACAAGGAAGGAAATCTTCTCCCCGGATTGGAGCGGCAGGAGGAAGACCATCGTGTTCATGTAGGACGTCAGCGCCATGGGCAGCACCAGGCACACAGTGTAGAACGTCGTCTTGCGTTTCATCTTGATTGTAACCACCAACCCCTTTTCGTCAAGCTCTTTGATGTCGACATCCACAGATTCTATTGCCAGCAGCTCCCATTCGGCGCCGATAGCCCAATGTTCTGCAAGCTCAGTTCCATAGTTTTCCTGGTTTATTGTCCAGTGTATCAACTTCGAGAAGGACGTGAATAATAATGGACAAGTTTGTTGGTCAAAAGGATAGTGAGTTAGATCCATTTTACAAAGAGTCTCAGAGATGAAGGCGTTTCTGGCGTACACCATTCCATCGCTTCTCACGATTAGAATGAAGTCACTTACATCAAGCAAACTTCTGTGCTCCAAATCGTTTACAAATCCAACAGGTGGCGTCCAGATGTACTCTTTCGGAATTTCAACGCTTTGGATCCCGCCGTAGGCAGTCGCGTTCCAGGCCAGTGATTTGTCCTGCCACAGCAGCATCAAGTGACCGACTGTCTTCACGGTCTGTTGAACATCGTCCACGTTAAGGACTGACCCCACCATGATTGTGGCATCAACAGTTACCTAAGAAAGCAAACAAACATACATTAAAAACCCTAACACCAGCAACCAAATTTCGTTCAACTCGCAACTATGTAATCGTACGCACGAAGAAAGGTGAAAGGTTCTCTTCATTCTTAGCACATTTCGTACAGCGCTCGAGTACCCCACGCTTTTGACTCTTACGCTTTTGGCCCTGTACGCTAAAATCAGGCGACATTAACAGTTCCTTGACGGCTCTTAACGAAAACATGAGTATAATCAAAGTGCAACACACTCCACTAAGCCAAATTTAAATCCATGCAGACATACATTAATTATGATTTTTTTTTTGTGAGACCACTGGTGTACAGCCCCAAACTTACTTGGTAGGAATTGAGTTAAGATTTCTTTTGTCCCACAATTAATGCCATCCCCAAAAGTGTTACAAAACGCACCGAAAGCAGTTACGAAACTGAGTATAACTGGTTAACTGATTACGACATCACTTGTCTAACCCAAAGCACGGGAGGTGGGTGGGTGTTTGGGAGTTTAACGTCCTTTTCCACCGCGTAAGGGTGATATCAAAGACGGGGCAACTACTGACTGTAGACCATAGTTACGTTTTATATGTTCTCTTCTCCTTTCTTCTCTTCTTCCTGTCCCCTTTCTCCTTCGGCTTTTCATCTTGCAACTTGTCTCAGATGACCACGCCTATACGTTTTAACTTATTGTGCTATCTTCTAATGCTATTATGTGATATGAGCGTTAATAAAAAATACGTTTAAACCAAGTGGCTTATTCACTCTTTTTTGTGGTGTTTCTTTCATTATACACGCCCCCACTTGCAGTCGCAACATTTAGATAACACAATTTATTTCCACGTACGAACCTTTGATGTACCGTCATCCCTGTTCTCCAGTGGCGGCACTTTCTCTCTGGCTACTGGAAGTTTCCGGATGTGGGTCATCAAACGCAACAAGGCAGATCTTTCACTTGATTTCGTGCCAGATTGTGTGACGTCTGTGTGCGAATTGTCTGTGGTTTGGACAACATTTGTGGCTGATTTGGTACTCGAAGCTTCTAAACCGTTCCACTGGACGAATATCCACAGAGCAATGACAAAGAATTGTGAACTGATCCACTTGCTAGCTGGAGCAAAAGAACCCATGGTTGGAAAGTGCAATATTGTGGTCTTCGTGTATGTTTATTGTTGCTTTTGCAAGCGTGTCCCTACTTAACGAGCCTTCGCTTTCGCCATCGACTGATGGTCCTACTGACTTTTACTGCTGTGCGGCTCCTGAGCAGACATTGGTGGCTATGGTTCTGTCCGTGAAAAGAGAATAACAAGCCAGAAAGAACTGTATTCGTATACACTTTTCACAATTCAGTCAACATGAGTTCTGGAAAAAAAAATATTGTTATTTTACTAAACACTGCTTGCTGGAAATCGCTTAGGGTTGTAGAGTACCCCTTCTTTAAAACAACAGCGTTGTTTTTCCTCTGCGAAATATACTTCTCAGGTCGTCAAGATAAGAAATAATGTACCATGTAATTAGACACACAAGCGCAGAACATTAGAGTCAATCCTATGCTGTCGCAAATCTAAACATAAGAATACTGATGCTGAGGTCTGCACCCTGGTTGCTCTAGAAATGTGGTCCCTGGAAATTTCCATCAGCTTTTATCAGAGAGTCCAGTTTCTGAACTGGCATTTTAATTTTTCAGCAAGCTCTCTCTTTCCGATTTTTATTGATCGCACGGCTGCAGCACACTCTGTGAGATTTGTATCCGGCTGGTGCACTAATTGCAGCTTTTATTTGTGAAATATCTGTCCTAAAAGTCGCGTTTACGTTGTTCTCCTCATAAACTGAAAAACGAACATTGCTGGTTGTGCATGGGACAGAAATATTTGCGATGGACTCGACTGAGTGAAAGGTTTCAGTAAACCTCTCTAATGGGTAAAATGGGAATGATCAGCAGCGAGCACACAGCGTAGGCAAACCATCGCATCACACGCCTGTCCGGATGATTTTCATTGCAGGGCCCGCATGTAAAACTCGAGGTTAATTTAACCCACGGCTACGGGCCTAACCCAGTGTAGGACAAAAAAACCCCAAAACAAAATTAAATTAAAAAAGGAAGCGAAGAAAGGAAGAAAAAAATCTTTCTATAACATCTTAGCCACCATGATGGACCCGCTTCGTGATTTAAACAACACTGAACAACAACAACAACAAAACCCCAGAAAATTTAACCCTAGAGCTAGTTTAGTTCTAGGTTAGACCTTAATCCGGGGCTAAAATCCCTAATCTCGACTGTTACATGCGGGCCCAGATGTCATCTTTCAGAAGCAAAATCAAGCCAGTGTTGATACCCCAAAGCAGTTTGGTACAAGTTCGTTTCGTGTGTAAATAGTGTTAACAATGTCAGAGGTACACATACCTGTCACCACATCATAACTTTCACATTAGTGGAAATAAAACTAAAAGACATATAGATACCGACAGTCACTGGGCAGGGGAGAGAACCGAGTTTACCGTCAACTAAACCAAATACATGCCGTAGCCGAGGAGCCTAGTTACAGAAAGCTACGACTAAAACTT
The DNA here is from genome assembly GCA_018292915.2 of Batillaria attramentaria. Taxonomy (NCBI): domain Eukaryota; kingdom Metazoa; phylum Mollusca; class Gastropoda; family Batillariidae; genus Batillaria; species Batillaria attramentaria. The sequence continues at coordinate 522,305 of JACVVK020000115.1, read as the reverse complement.
TAACCTAGCTGTTGAACACTTGCATGTCTACATACTGTTTCCCTGTCCTCTAAAGTGGCAAGTCACTCCTAAATGCCGACAAGCTACGTGGTGAAAAACACGCTTTTTTCGCTAGTGTCCCCGTTTTTGAAATCACTCTCAGGATAAGCGTCAAGACTCAAAACACCTACTCATTCCTTAAAATCCTATGTAATTCTTCACTTGAAGGTTCTAATGCTACACGTTTAATGCTAACAGTTCATTCTGAGCTGTTTCCTGGCATCTTGCAAATCACACCACTTAGACAGCTGGACAGTGACAGCGTCTGTAATGCTGGCAAAGAGCCAACAGAAGCGTACTCAAGATTCAAGATTCTTATTTCCTTTTTTCCCTTTTGGGATATGGAGGATTACAATAGAAAGAACACTGCACAAAAAAAGAAAAAAAGAAAAGAAAGATACTGAGTCAAGTTTCACACACACACACACACACACACACACACACACACACACACACACACACACACACACACAGAGTGTCAAACAGCTAGAAATAGGGGAAATAACAAAGGGGAGAGATTTTCGCCTTGACGAACGCCAGTCAGGCTACCAAAGAAGTCAGAGCGAGTACCGTAGCGAGAAACGCAGGATTCAATTTGGCTGTACATATTAACTATGACCCTAAGGATTTTACTCGATGACGCGGCTTCCATACTGAGCACTTCAGTTGTGTAACAATAGTCACAGAATTTGAATGTTCGACCGCTAGCGCAAAGTGTAAACAATACAGTATAACATTAAGAGCTGTACCAATCATCAAGGGAAAGTATTTCGAGCGTACAGGCGCACTCACGATTAAAACTGTTCCAAAACATAAATTGGCTTAAACAAAGATTACATTAGCCCGTTCAAGCTGACGCTGACTGATAGAGAAGTGTGGCGAGAAAGATGGTGTTGCCCACAAACGTCAGCACGAAGAACACGCGGTCAAGCTGCTCTGCCGTTGGCCTCGGACGTCGGGTGTCAGTTTTACTGGATGGACGATTCTTACGTTCCTCTTGTCCTTCCCAGTTCTGGAGGCCAGGAGCTGGCGCCACACGGACGGTCTTCACGCGCGGGTCTTTCGTGCAGCAGAGTTTGGACGTGGTGACCTCCTCGACCTCATCCGGAGAAAGTTTCCTCCTTGACTCGCACGTAGTCTGGGAGGATCCGTTCCACTCTCGTTTGTCCTTGGCGACTTGGTTGTGGGATCGCCTGAGGACGATGATGGTTGCGAGGAGGACGATGAGACTTTCGAGGATGACGCCGATGAGCAGCTTCATGGTGTTGGGTACGATGTCCAGTCCTCGAGGCATCATGCTGGTGAAGTAACTGAAGGAATGACAGAGAGAAATGACGATAACTTGGATAATGATGATGATCATGGTGCTGGTGATGATGATGATGATGATGATGATAAAGGATGTTTGGTTTGTTTGTTTGTTTTGGGTTTTTTCCTTTCAATTCAGGTTTGATATGTGCAAAATAGTCTTTGTCATTAGCACACCTGAAACCCCCATATTACACTCTACACAAATAGGAATGGAAGCTGTATGTTTTGCTGATTATCTTACATTCACCTGCCCTGCTACTTCACATTCATACAGATTAAACAGTACACTCTAGCGCGTGAAAAGTATTGACTGCGGACTCCAAAACGGGTGTAACGATGACGAACAAAAACGCTCGTAGAGTTAGAGGTGAAAATGCCACTGCACTTGTATAGGACCGTAAAATAAACACGTTACAGCACCAATAATACCTTCTCGTCCAACTGCTTTCTCTTTTCATTCTGCAGCGATTTCATCGGACGATATGGTATATTTACAAGCCCCAATCGAGATAAAAGTTTCATGCCAGCACCCGAGGTAGCGTCCATGTAATAATCCACATAAAGTTAATCTGATCACAAACCTGACGAAGACGGACGTGGAGACAAAGACGGAGATGAGGAAGGAGATCTTCTCCCCGGACTCGAGCGGCAGGAGGAAGACCAGCGTGTTGATGTAGGACGTCAGAGCCATGGGCAGCACCAGGCACACCGCGTAGAAAGTCGTCTTGCGTTTCATCGTCAGGAAAATCATGGGTCCACCTTCATCATACTGTTCAATGTGGAAGAGCATGGCTTTTGTGCCCAGTAGTTCCCACTCAGTCGAAACGCCATAGGCCTCGCCTAGGTCTTTAGCTACGTTGTTGGTGTTGACTTTCCACGCCACAAGCTTGGAGAAAGACGAGAAAAGAAGTATACAAGTCTGCGTGTCGAAGGGATAGTGAGTTAGATCCATGTCGCAAACAGTGTTTGTGTTGAAAATAGCTCTGGCGACAATCAGTCCGTTGCTGTGCACAGCAATCACGTTCCCTTCCAGGTCGAGAAGACTTTGGTATTGTGGTGAGTTGCCAACAAAAATCTGGGGCGTCCAGATACCATCCAGGGGAACTTCGACAAACTCCACACCTGGGTAATCAGACGCGTTCCAGCCCAATGATTTGTCCTGCCAGGACATCATAAGGAAGCCGTTAGTTTTCACGGTCTGTTGAACATCGTCCACACCAAGCACGGAGGACACCATGATAGTGATGTCAACAGTTACCTTTAGAACACAGAAGAGATTAACACAGATAATTATACAAATACAAATAGTAATCAGAACAGACTTTTACACTTTCGCAGATTACAAAAAGCACATCACAGACGAAACCAAGGAAGACACCAACAAAGAGGTAACAGGGCAACAAGAAAAAGGATGGCATTGATATCCTTGTGCACGTATGTCGACTGTTACAAATGATATCTTTACAAGCTGATAGTCTAAATTGCACACACACAGTTCAAGTCACTGGCTACAAAACCCCATACTCACTTTTGGTTTTCCTGTAGTGTCATATATCAACGGTGGCACCTTTCCTTTGGACATGGTAACATTTTGTATGTGATTCATCAACTGAACTATCTCAGACATTGCCACGGTCTCGTCCGCGCCAGTCTCAGTCTGTGCTGAATTTCCTTCTGTTGTACCCGGAGTCGAGCTCAGGGACACTGTAGACGTTTCATTTGCGCTCCCTATGGTAAGCGTTCCACATACAGCCAGGCACACAACCAGCACGCGAAGCGGTTGTGTGTGCGTGTTCTTTCTTCTCATGTTTCTGATTTCAGTCATTACAGTCTTTACACAAAGTATGACGTCTTTGTCTTTTTTCTTTTCTTTTTTGTTGGCTATGTCAGAAGTTGTTGAATATTAATTTCGGTTTCAAACTTATGATTTTCAAAGAAATAAAATCCAAGCCTAAATCCCTTTCCAACAGAACCCCTTCACGAAGACAGAATTCTTTAAATTTTCACGTCACTAAAACAGTCGTTGAAGAACGTCACACCAAACCGTGCACAGTACGGGAATTCGGTTCCAATAAAGAAGTGTTGAGACCCGCCAGCACCAATTGTAATCACGGTATGCGGGATATTAATAATGTACCTAACCAAACGAGAGGGAAAATTTTAAAGATCTAAGCTCCCAGCAAAAAGCTTTCCGAAGTGTGAAAAAGTTTTACAGAGTCGACCGTGCAAGCACAGTCAACTCTGTCACAGTTGCAGAGTTTTCAGCGCTTCGTGGTCATCGTGGACCCTCATAAAACCAGAGCACGAGTTTGCCGTGACATTATTTGGCTTTTGGTCAGTGAGCGAGACACATCGCTACAGTGTCTAACGGACGTTGAGAGCTGTACGATCTTTCTCGCTCAGTGTCAAAACGCAAACTGAGCTGTGAATCAGGCTGCCCTTGGCTTTTATTGGGGTTTCAGGGACGCTGAAAACTCTGCAACTGTGACAGAGTTGACTGTGCTCACACTCCGGAACGCTTTTTGTTGGCAGCTTAGATCTTTAAGCTTGCAGAACACGTACTCGGAGTTGTTCGGTTGTCATGGGGTTGTCAAGATACATTCACGTCACTCCTGAAATTATCATCGGAGGGCCCCTAGTCATGATGTCCCTCTCCTGTAATCGAGGGTCAGGGATCCGACCATAGGAAAAAATCAACACACTAATACCTCTGTGGTGGCTGGACCAATATTTATAGAATGATAGGACACAATTGACGATGAATAACGCTCCATGAAAATTCACACTTTACCCCTACAAGCTACAGTGCGTGCGTGGCTCAGTAGAAAATGTCCAACGCTAACACTGCTAGGTGAGGTTCGCCGTGCGCCATAGGGGATCCCATTCTAACTTCAATTAAGCTCAGCTGGTAAACATAATCGTACAGCTTAGGTACGCTGCCATTTTTCTTACATTAGCCTGACGTTTTCCTGTGCTTAGCCACCACGCAAAAGATGTAGCCACCAAAAAGTTCGTTCGCTTGGATCCCTAACCTAGGATGTGACTTCCCCGATCACTCACGGGTTACCCGAACTAGAGGGCCCTAGACGCACTACACCATGATGTGGTTTCAAGTAATGCGTGTCTACAACCTTTCACAGAGATCCGTCATCATAAATACACGTGATCATTTTATGCAGAACGGTAACTCAATACCAGTCCAGACAACTCTTCACGTCGTACAGCTAAACTAAACGGGATTCACGTCTCGATGTCAGAAGACAGAAAATGAAAAAAAAAAAAAAAAATCCAGTACACTGGTGCTAAACAAAATGGGCGGCCGTTTTCCCGGTGCTATTATGATTCAAAGTTCTCAGTGACGACGACAACTCTCAGCTAAAACCGTTAGCAATAGGACAGCATTTTTTTTCCATTTCAAATTGGAATAGAGCCTGGCTAAAAAACGCCCTGGATTTCGGTTTGTCCGTTTGAAAGAAAGGGGTCGTTCATCAACCGAAGAATATTTTTACGACCACTACAATGTAAAACACGTGCATGCTCAAGTCACACAGTTTTCAAACGAATCTCTTTAGCTGAGACGAATCGCCGTCAAACCGTTTGAACAGCACTACGAAAACGGTCGCCATTTTGTTCAACACCCGTGCTGAAGATGCAGATAAAAATGCTCATGTGTTTACACTGCCGTTAATACGTGCCTCATGTTGACGATTCCTCTGGCTCAAAAGCATGGCGACCGTCTCCCCTGTGTGAGTTCCACTCCAAGTCTGTTGACACAATTAGCGTATCACTAACCAGACGCACCTTTTCGCTTTAGCCAATATTTTGCCGCCGTAATATCGTGTTTGTACTTTGGCATAGATTGTCATGCTGCTATTTGTTCGTCCTGCATGTCCATCCATGGTCATAACAGTGCTGGAGGTTGGTGACTGCGTACGGAACGAGCCAAAAATGGAATCAGAATGATATCTTTTGATCTTTTGACTATTTTCTTGTGTGCAGTGCCAAGAACGTATTTGTCAAGGTTATTTTGCATGAGACAGTACCATCACACCAAGAGTTATTTGCACAATAACAAAGATATTTTTTTCCTTTAAAAACAACAACAACAACAACAGCAACAAAGCCCCCGTGGAGTCCACCAGTGGGAGGAATACTACTGGAGCTGGCGAAGAGGGTGGGGGACAAAATCTTTGTGCAGACCTTTTCGTGGTGCTCCCCGTCTTTCAAATCACTGTCAGGGTAAGCGTCAAGACTCTGAACACCAACCCACCCCTGATAATCCTAAAATAATTCTTCAGTTAAGCTGACGCTGACTGATAGAGAAGTGTGGCGAGAAAGATGGTGTTGCCCACGAAAGTCAGTACGAAGAACACGCGGTCAAGCTGCTCTGCCGTTGGCCTCGGACGTCGGGTGTCAGTTTTACTGGACGGGCGATTCTTACGTTCCTCTTGTCCTTCCCAGTTCTGGAGGCCAGGAGCTGGCGCCACACGGACGGTCTTCACGCGCGGGTCTTTTGGGCAGCAGAGTTTGGACGTGGTGACCTCCTCACCTTCATCCAATGGAATTTTCTCTCTTGGCGTGGAGTTACCGCACTTGGTGTCAGAGGATACGATCATTTTTTGCTTATCCTGTTCAGCTTGGTTGTGGAATCGCCTGAGGACGATGATAGTGGCGAGAGTGACGATGAGACTTTCGACGATAACGCCGATCAGCAGCATCATGGTGTGGGGTACACTGTGTAGTCCTCGCGGCATCACGTTCGTGAAATAGCTGGGCAAACAGAGGGGATACATTAAATTAACACCTTCGCGAAATAGCTAAACAAACAGAGGGACATATGAAACACGTTCGTAAAATAGCTAGACAAACAGAGGGACATTTTAAACACGTTCATGAAATAGCTGCATGGACAAACAGAAGGATACATCATAGTTCCATTAAGCACATTTGTAAAATAGCTAGACAAAGAGAGGGACATATTACACACGTTCGTGAAATAGCTGGACAAACAGAGGGACATATCAAACCGGCATGTTCGTAAAATAGCTAGACGAAGAGAGGGACATATTAAACACGTTCGTAAAATAGCTGCACAAACAGAGGGACACATTACACACGTTCGTGACAAAGCTGGACAAACAGAGGGACAAACAGTCGTCCATTCACACGGACGTGCCGATACACACTGAAAATATTTGTGAAAAAAATTCAAAGCGCACCTGACGAAGACGGACGTGGAGACGTATACAGTAACCAGATAGGAAATCTTCTCCCCGGATTGGAGCGGCAGGAGGAAGACCAGCGTGTTCATGTAGGACGTCAGCGCCATGGGCAGCACGAGACACACCACGTAGAACGTCGTCTTGCGTTTCATCTTTACCGTCAGCACCGACGCTTCCTCATCGTAATCAGCCATGTACACCGCCTCGCGACTCGTCGTCAGAACGTCCCATTCACTACCAACAGCGTACGTGTCGGCCACGGCAGACGCAACCACGTCCTCCGTGATCTCCCAGCTGACGAACCTGGAGTGCGAAACGAAGACCAGAGGACAGGCTTGCTGATCGAAGGGATAATGCGTGAGTTCGAGGTCGCAGATCGTCTCCGAGATGAAGATGGTTCTGGCGTACACCCAACCGTCGTAGGTCCCCATGATCACGAGACCGCTCTCATCCATAAGGTTTTTGCTGTCCAAGGAATTGCCTACGTAGACTGACGGCATCCAGACGTATTCTCTTGGCAGCTCCACGGACGTGATGCCTCCGTAGTCGGAGATGTTCCACGCCAGTGCTTTGTCCTGCCAGCGTAGCGCCAGGAGACCAACCGTCTTCACGGTCTGCTGGACATCGTCCACGCCCAGCACAGAAAAGACCTCGGTCAAGGCGGTAAGGGTAACCTTGAGAAACAGAATAAAGTAAATTGTAATAATAATAAATAATGAAAGACCTCGGTCAAGGCGGTAAGGGTAACCTTGAGAAACAGAATAAAGTAAATTGTACTAATAATAATAAATAATGAAAGACCTCGGTCAAAGCGGTAAGGGTAACCTTGAGAAACAGAATAAAGTAAATCATGTACTACTAATAATAAATAATGAAAGACCTCGGTCAAGGCGGTAATGGTAACCTTGAGATATAGAATAAAGTAAATTGTAATACTAATAAATAACGAAAGACCTCGGTCAAGGTGGTAAGGGTAACCTTGAGAAATAGAATTGAGTAAATTGTAATAATAATAATAAATAATGAAAGACCTCGGTCAAGACGGTAAGGGTAACCTTGAAAGATAGAATAAAGTAAATTGTAATAATAATAATAATAATAATAATTCAATTTAATGTGACGCCTGTCCTTCAGTAGAAGCTCCAAGCGCCATTACAATATCAGGTAAAAACAAGAGAAATTTGTGAGAGAATGAGTGAGTCAGTGAGTGTGTCAATAGGTGAGTCAGTAAATGAGTCAGTGACTCAGACTCGGGCTCAGATATTTTTATTGCAAAGACCTATGGTCCGTTACAATGGAGTGAGCAAACTCACACAATACCGGCAGTACAGACTGACATACCAACAGGTGGATCAACTCAAAACATTGCAACAAAACACCACAAACAAAAATGAGTAAGTCTGTGTGTGAGTCAGTGAGTGAGTCAGTGAGTCAATGAGTGAGTGAGTGAGTTTTTAGTTAGTTAGAGATCATTTCGCGTTTGAGAGAGAGAGAGAGAGAGGGTGGGTGGGGGTGGGTGTTTGTTTAACGTCTTTTTCCACCACGTAAGGGTGACATGAAAGACGGGGCAACTATGAAAAAAAAAACAGCACAAATATTTAGCCTCAGTCGGGGTTCGAACGAGAGAGAGAGAGAGAGAGAGAGAGAGAGAGAGAGAGCATGCTAACTCCCACAAATTCACGCACCTTGAAGCCGTAAGCAAAAGTACGAGCAGCACAACATACCAAAATAATAACCGTTACTGATAGCCCCCCCCCCCTCCATCTAACGTGTCCGTTGTATAAGCAAAAATGACACAAATATAACGCTGTTTTGCTTAAAAGTTTATGATTTGGGCCCCAGTAACTGCTGGAAACAATGACAAGCCATACGGAATGACACGAGGTAAGGGCGGATTGTGATGATCAGATAATTAGGGCGTTTACTTACTTTTGGTTTCCCGGTCACAAGTGGTGGAACTTTTTCCAAGGCAACCGGAAGTTCCCGTATGTATTTCATGAGTCTGGCCATTTCCAGTCTTACGTTTCCGTCCGCGCCAGAACTAGAATTATGAGATGTTGTTTCTTCTGATGCTCCAACCGTTGTTTGGCCTTGGCCGTTTCCTTGAGCAAATTTTCCTAATAGATCCAGCAGCAAAATCACAGAACACAGTAACAGTCCTTTTACGGTTGTGAAACTCTTTGCCATGATGGAATAATCAAACGACGCGTCCCTCTGATGGTCCCGTCAACGGCGGAAAAGTGATACCGAGATATTTCTTGTTAACTGTGCCGCGTAAATTTTGTGCGAGTTTGTCAGTCCACAATAGACGGAGATATTGCTTCGTGGTTGTCCCCAGCAAATGTTGTGCACTGAAAGACGGCCTTGTGACAACAGAAACACGGGACAACCGCCTGCTTCAGGATCTTGGGCAAGGCTGTATGGTATTAACTGTAATGCTAGTCAACTGCTTCAGATGCTGAATATATTCCTTAGGTACACACTACACAGAAATCAGGAGGTCTGATTCGATTTGCACTTAAAGACGGCCATTTGAGAATAGAAACAAGGGACAGCTGTATGCCTCAGGATCTTGGGCAAGGCTGTACGATATTAATTGTAATGCTAGTCAACTGCTTCAGATGTTGAATATATTCCTTTAGTACACATTGCACAGGAAACAGTAGGTCTGCTTCATCTGCACTTAAAGACGGCCATCTTTGAACAGAAACAGGGGACAACCGTCTGCCTCAAGATCATGGGCAAGGCTAATGGCATTATTTGTAATGCCAATCAACTGCTCCAGATGCTGAATATATTCCTTTAGCACATGTATACTTCACAGACTTCAGACGGTCTGATGCCATCTGCACTGAAAGACGGCCTTGTGACAACAGAAACACGGCACAACCGTCTGCCTCAGGATCATGGGCAAGGCTGTATGATATTATTTGTAATGCCAGTCAGCTGCTCCAGATCCTGAATATATTCCTTCAGCACATACTACAGAAAAATCCGCATGTCTGATTCCATTTGCACTTAAAGACGGCCATCTGAGAACAGAAACAGGGGACAGCTCTGCCTCAGGATCGTGGACGAGGCTCTATGATATTATTTGTGATGCCAGTCAGTGGGCCAGGATCGATTTCTGCATGATCGATCCCCTGTTTGCATTCCAGTTGTTGTTAACGATTTTTGAGAGCATGAAATGCCAGGGCTAAATTATTCACTCTTTCGGTTCCAGGTACACGATCCACACATTACGAAGGTACGTTCATGGTGTTAAGGTTGGAGACTACCCTATAATGGAAGTAATGAGGACCTCTTGAAATGTGGTTTAACCAAACATGTATGCTAGTGAAATTCGCTTAATGGGTGACCGCACTTCTTTCAATCCAAAGGGCCGAGCCACCAGAATTCAGCCAATCGCGTCCCGCGGCATAATGAGCACATAGCATGGTCTGACCTTACCACGAGGGAAGCACCTGTAGTTTGATATGACTGAAATATGTAAAGAAACCAGCAAGTCCATTGACGTCGTTTGAGGAAAAAGACCATTACGCCAATCTCTTCCATCTTGAAATCACCCCTTTTCCTCTTACAATGACGTCATGGACGTACTGTGTTTTGCCAATACAAGGCAGAGTGAAGGGGCGGGGCTTTGCCAGCCTCGGAGCTTGCCGAGTGAAGTCGTCTATTCATGCTCAGGGATTTTGAGTTTTGCGCTTTCCATTCAGATCCTTGGGAAGTGTGTCTTCTGCGATGGTTGTTGTTGATGTTGTTCGAATTTGAATGCCATACCTGTTGCATTCTGCGTACTCAGCTCTTAAAGTCAGGTCACGTTTCAGTTGCTCTTTCCCAGCTCTTCCCCCTTTGCACGCGTATCCCCAATCCTTAAACCGACAGCACGGTCAATTCAGTCAGTACAGAAATCGCCAGTTCCATAAAGATCTAAGCTCCCAACAAAAAGCTTTCCGAAGTGTGAAAAAAAATTACAGAGTCGACCGTGCAAGCACAGTCAACTCTGCCACAGTTGCAGAGTTTTCAGCGCTTCGGGGACCCTTAGAAAACCAGAGCACGAGTTTGCCGTGACATTCTTTGGCTTTTGGTCAGTGAGCGAGACACATCGCTGCAGTGTCTAGCGGATGTTGAGTGCTGCACGATCTCTCTCGCTCAGTGTCAAAACGCAAACTGAGCTGGTGGCTTTTACTGGGCTTTCAGGGACGCTGAAAACTCTGCAACTGTGACAGAGTTGACTGTGCTTGCACGGTCGACCCTGTAAATTTTTTCACACTTCGGAAAGCTTTTTGTTGGGAGCTTAGATCTTTAAACCTAATCATTATAGTCTTCTTCCGCGTGAGTCCAGCGACAACTGTAACCAAGGAACCGCTGTGGGAAACTGCAGCTGGGACTCACGTGAAAAACGAGATGGTCTAATGAGCGCAAGACTACAAGATATACATTGATCTTTTTCTTGTACAGACATCTAGATTGAAATTGACCGTTTATTACTGAGCGGGGGAAACAAAACAAACACTTGAGAGTTTTAAAGGTCTGCCGTCTAAATTGTTTGGAATATTTGGGGTGTCTAGTATCTGAACTGCACTTAGACACATGGGTCGTAAAGTTGTAAATTCCTGAAAGAGGTAGTGACTTTGCCTAAAGTGTGAAATGATTTTGAACAGCTGGCAAATTAGCCGCCAATAGACGACTCTACTCGGGCAAGACCCGAGGCCAAAGCCCCGCCCCTTTACTCCGCCGCAGTGTGTGTTGGCACAACACAGTATGTCCATGTGTGAAGAAAATGCCACTGTATTGACACAGACACAGAACAACGACGTTCACTCACACTGAATAAAAGACAAGACAGAAACCACGTAACAGCGCTCGCTCCCGCACGCACACACCCACACACTGATCTGACAATTCAAAAGCCACACATTCTTTCCCCCTCTCCCTTTTCTCTTTCTTTCTCTTTTGTCAAAGACATAAGCACACATCAGTCAAACACGTACAAAACATCGGCAGCGTGCCACTCAACCCACACACATGCATACAGGTCACAATGCCAATTCATCACGCGTCACATAATTCAACTGAACATGTCCAAAACAAACATATCTCTCCCTGGCTCTCTGTTCAAAAAGACACTGTCACTCTTAACTGAGTTTCTTCTTTCAGTCAACCGTGGCCGGAACAAACGACTTCTCTCCAGCGAACTACTTTCGCTTTCTCTCTCTGGCGCACTTCCCACTCGGCACCAGTCTCTTCACGGGGCCTCTCTCTCTCTCTCTCTAACTCTCCCCCACAGAACTGCATTCACTCCCCACTGGCAGCGTATCCCTCTGTAACCCACAGATTTACAAACACTACTCAAAAACTGTCCTCTGTCTCAACTTTGGTAAGCAATTATCCCATCAAACACCATGAAATTGTCTAATTAGTAAAACGAGAATTCTCCGCTTACCAGATACGCTGCCTTCTGAATCACTTTATTTCTCAGCACGACCGCTACATCTGCAAAAGCGGAATATGAAAACCCTCTGGGCTCAACCCCTCTCTTCTCTGCCCTTCAAACTGGCTCGTCCGACACACACCAGATCCGAGCTCTGCCACTATCACTCACCTTCTACCCCCCGTGACAAAAAAAAAAAAAAAAAAAAATCCATCCCGCATAACTCAGTACTGAACTGACCACACTTCACCTGACCACCTCAAAACATTCTCACGTGCAATACATACGCGCTCACACTCTTTCAGCACCAAACTATCAAAACATCCCATAATATTTACACTCAGCTTCCTTACACCATGGCGTCATTGCATGGGAAAAGAGTGATTTCAAGATGAAAGGGATTGACGTAATGGTCTTTTCTTCAAATGACGTCAATGGACTTACTGCTCTCTTTCCATGTTCAAGTCATATTAAACTAGATGTGCTTCCCTCGTTGTAGTGTCTGCCAAGAAAGTTTTCCAGACCATGCCGTGTCAGTGTTGTGCTCATAATGCCGCGGCCGGGACGCGATTGGCTCAATTCTGGGGGCTCGACCCTTATAACTGACAGGAGTGGAGTCGTCCATTGTAATCACGACACTGACTAGATTTCACTCACTTGTTTTGTATTAAACACAAGATCAAGAATTTAAAAAAGGTTAAGTTTTCAGGACGGGTGGGCTAGAGACTGGGGGTGGGTAGTGGTGATGTCCGATTTCTCTCCTTTGATTTTTGAGTTTGCCCAGTTCGTGAACTAGTAAGTTTTGTCTGAATCATTAAATAGGTAGTCTCTTTCATGAATTAAGCTGCCTAACTTATTTCATGATTAGGCATTTTTTCTATGCCATTTCACATCGTAAGCAATACACATGCTGCCTAGTTCATAATTTAGGCAATGTTCCGGCCTATTTCATGAACAATTTCACAATTTAAGCAAAATGCACCTTCGGCAACAATCTTGTCACACACCGGCCAACTAGGAGAGGCTTGGGCCGTTGTAGTTCTCCTCATCCCGCACATCCAGCGAAACGTCAGTGTATCGCATTTAGAGCTCTGCTAGACTACTTCGAGAGTACAGACGAACTCGCAAGCACAACTGACAAAAACCGTCCTCTGTGGAGTCTAGAAAAATGAGAATGTGACCCTTTAATAAATCCTATCGACAGAAAAAAAAGAAGAACAAGAAAATCCATACAGGAAATACAGCACAGAAAACGAAAATCCATACAGCTGGAATTGTCCAACGATCTTTACAAATCCTTTCACGCGAAGACAAACAGCACACAGTTTTCACAGGAGTCCGCTGTAAGCAAAATGCACCATTGTAAATAGATCACGCGAGTGTATGTAAATCGAGCGCAAAATAAGCAATTCAACTTCAAGTCCATGTTTGCGCCTCGCGCAAGGGCTTATGTTATTGTTGGCACTGGCGCCGGAGAACGGCGAGGCTACAGCACAGAGCTGTTGTTGCTAGATATCATTGTTATGTTGGAATTACCTTCAGCTATGGTAACCTCATGGCATAACAACCGTCAGTCGCTCTGTGGCAAGAGCACGTAACTCTTTTATCCAAGGGGATGAGTTTTGGAGTGTTCAGCCGCTCAGATGAGTTTTGGAGTGTTCAGCCGCTCAGGGACGACAACAACAACAACAGCAACAACAGCCGCAGCCGCAGCAGCAGCAGCAACAACAACAATATTAACAACAACAGCAGCAACAACAGCAGTAACAACAACATCGTCATCAACAACAACTGACAACGACAGCAACAACAACATCATCATCATCATCAACAACAACAACAACACCAACAACAACCACCGTGACAGCAACAACATTAACAGCAACAGCAGCAGCACCACCACCACCACCACCAACAGCAACAACAACTTGACAACATCAGCGGCAGCAAGGACGCCAACAGCAACGACAACAACATCAACAACAACCACATCATTTGACAATGCTGACAAATATAACCACTGATTCACCGTCCGTTTTCAACCCAAGAAACATTAGCATATAGGAAAGAGGCCGCGAAACGGAAGCAAACACACATGCACGCAGTTAAAGGAGCAAAAAAAATAATAATAAAAAAATAGTAAAGTTTTCCACGCGCTTCCCTAGGGAGGTATGAACTTACCTTACCGCACCAGCAACCTGATGAAACAAAAAAGAAATGATCTACATAGTACCGGCTACCTAGTCGATATGGGACAAGGGAAGCAACAACACCGAAAGCGTCGATATCAAGGGAGGTCATAACTACGAAACCGATAGTTTTGATGTCGATACATTTCCATTTTGTTGCATACATCAGCTCGGGTCAGATGTCTGTAAAGGGAATAATCTAGTCTGAGACTTATCTCTCGTTTCAAGACTTATAACATCGGCACTATCATCAGCACGCATTTGCGATGCATGCAGGATTACCCGGCCTATGGTTTCCCGCGCTTCAGCATCTCGTGCTAATCCCTTTTACGGTGTCAGCCTAATCCAATTATTCTCGGACTCATGCCGTGTGGTAATGAGAGAAAGTGCGTGTGATTCACGTGAGCCCCGCGCGTGCTAGGTTCAGTTCGCGGCGCTTTGACGAAATTCAGTCAACAAACTTGGTAGTCAGTAAACCGCCTACAAAATACAGAGTTATTATTTTTCACTATGATTAACGGGGATCCAGTGGCCGCGGTCACGTGACGGCCGTTCAGTCAGTTCAGTAACGCACCTGCTGAAAATTCGTGCACGCCGCTTCCTCTAGACC
>JACVVK020000115.1:492500-505000 GCA_018292915.2 Batillaria attramentaria | reverse complement strand
GCCTTGTCGACTTACAACTGAAACCATGAACGCTGCGTTGCACAAAGTCAATTTTGTCTCTGCTGTGTTCAAGCACTTGAAAAAAAAAAGGAAAAAAAAAAGAAAAGAAAAAAGGATCTGGTTAAAAATTGATTTTCCACAGTTTTATGTGCCTTCGTAACAGAGCAGTGGTAATTTTTTTTTCTTTTGGGTTTTGTTCCCATTGGAGGAAAATCCGGCTGGTTCTAAGCTATTTTGCAGAAGTCCATGAAACCTGCTGTACTTCTCCTAGGCCGTTTTTCTTCCCGGCTTTTCCCCCTTCGTTTTCAGCTATAGAAAGAGGAACTATTGGGAACGAGTATAGGAACCAGAAGGAGGAAAACGTTAAGCCGTAATACCACTACCTACAACTCTGTTTGCTGCAGTTTTCGGTTTTTTTTTTTTTAACCTGAAGTGAAGGATTGAGCATCACACCGTAAATGTCTTTCTGTCAGTCACCGCCTGACACAGGTGAAAACTTGCGTACAGAAACTCTGCTTCCCCCAGCTATATTTCTGCGAAATGGTTTTGGGAAAGTCATTTATCAGTGGCAAATGAGCGTGTTGACAAGGGCTTTTTGTAACTAGAACCGTGACAAGTAGAGAGATTTTCATATTCTACAGGAGCTGTTTCAGTCTGAACGATCGGAGTTATTGGGTGCTTTGAAGTTTAACGTCCTTTCCGCATCACGAGGATGATTTCAAAGAGTGATAGGGGCACTGCAAAAAGCCTGTACAAATTTTGACTCTGTCGGGTTCGAACCCTCGACCTGCTTGCGATATCGAGTCCGACGGTCAACCGGTTAATCAGCACACTAAAACGCTTGCTTTATTCACCGTCAGTACATCACAGAAGACTGCAACGACTGCATTTGCCACAGCTGTTGTCGTTTCGGGTTGCTGCTGTCGTCATTTGTCCAAGAAATTGTTCCCATAGTGCGTTTATTATACAGAGAGCATACATCTACCATCATCATCATCATCAGGTGTCGAACCCCTAAGTGGGCTGTCAGACGTTGCGATTTTTCACGTCTGCCAGCCGTAAAAAGCACTCTCAGCCAATTAAAATTATTCGGCTCGCCAGGGGCACTGACGCGTGACGCCGTCGGCTCGCAAGTGAATAGAACACGGTCCTACGTCTTCCTCGCCACGGCAGTCAATCGCCGCTGCCCGCGCGCTTTCGCTCTTTGTGTATTGTCCAGCGCCAGGCCAGCGACGCGGCAGTCCGCTCGCTGCACGCTCGTAGCATGTGAACAGAAAAGCCTTTCGACCAGCGTGCGAAGGCTCCGTAAGCGTGTGCAGTAGGCTTAAAAACAGCCACAAACAACTACTGACGCGGACGACGGTTGCCTACATCATTGGCTATCACGCCCTCATTGACTACTGCGGAAAATCGTGTCCATTACGGCAAAGCACAAGTCTATATCTGCGGCCAGTTCAGAGTGGTCGAGTGATTGACGAGAACTTAATGGGAAACTGCGGGTCCGTCGTGGGTTTGCATTGATCAGGAGAGGAATATCCTGCGAATTCAGAGGACTGATCACCGACGGAGAAAATGTTCTGTTTGTTTGGGCGTAATGTAGCTTAAACCTGTTTGTATTGTTTTGCTTGTGACAAGGAAAGATCTGCTCGTCAGACAGTTGTACAGCCGGTTGTGTTAAACCCTGGAGGGAATCAAACTTCCTCAGTGCCTGGGTGAGTCTTCAGTGATAAGACCAGATATATTAGAACCGCTCCGCTTAAAGAGTCTCCGACACACATTAAAAGCATTTTTTTTTCAAAACTGACTAATGGCAGTCTATCAGACAACGTTACTATTGTGTTCACCCCCCCCCCTCCCCCCACACACACACACCGTGGCACACACACACTCACACACACACACACTGGGCAAAGACACTCAAAATAAAAGGCGCGCACACAAACACACACAGAGGAGAATCACCATACACTCAGCTCAGTAAGATTGGAGTCGGCGAGCACACACACACACACACACACACTGACACGCCGATCACCCTCCAGCCGGTTAGTTAGTAAAGCCTGAGTGAGCACGTGCGACTCGAGCTACCTAACAATGCCGAGGCACAAAAAGAAGTAGGGCAGACCGCTGACTGACAGAAGCATGCCGGAACCATCAAACATTGCTCATTAGCTGCAGCGTCTGGGCCAGCAGTCTACCCGACCACGGCACATAGATCTCTTGGACAGGTCCTTTAGGGTAAGGAGGAATAGAGGAATAGACATCCATCCCAGTTCCGGGACACCCTTCGCCCCCCCCCCCCCCCCAACCCCAGGTCCGCTTTCGTTTTCCAATATTGAACATCTGCGAATGTAGAAGACTAACTACACTTGGTGAGGGAAAAGCGAATTCACTCACTCAGTCATTCCGACCGCGGCGTTCCCAAGATTCTTAGCGCTGAGAGAACGAAATAGACTATTTCCATTCCATTGTAGACTCGACTGTTGAGTGTTTTGGTGAAATTCCAAACTACGCCAGAACAGAAAAAAAACCCGGTCGTTGTTGCCGGTAAATCAAAGCTAAAAGACCCCTATTCAGTACTGAACAGGAACCCCAAAACACTGGAGACAAAGAAAAAGTACTAGTACCCGGCTCTTTCAGACTCGGAAAAAAGTGGATCTGCGCCCTGCTGTAGGTGCAAGCCCATACTGACGCAATAGCCTTCTGAAATTGAAATTGTAACTGAAGTTGAAATTGACGGCTGAAATAACTTTTTTTTTTTTTTGAAAACGGTAGTTTTACTTGCCGTTTACAGAAAAAAGTAGACTGAAATTCAAAATTCAACATTGAAACATATTGAAGAGTGGAACATTAAGATTCACTCACACACACACACACACACACACACACACACACACACACACACACACACACACACACACACATGATTATATCACCCCATGCATCAACTCGTACTTAACCATATAAACATATGGTAGGTGCGTATTTATCATTACTGATTAGTGATAGGCTAATAGATATTTGAAGAGGCTGTTCTTAAATGAGGAGACTTACTGACTGTGTCTAATACAAATAGGTAGCGAATTCCACTGTCACGACCGTGTGTGCTGTAATGTATGGGTGTAAGAGGTGCGTGCTCTTTCTTTACTCTCACTCACACGCAGTCGCACAACAGAAACTGATACTGAGACGTGCGGGGATTCACACCACCACAATATTATTGACAAGACGAACAGTCATCGCATAACACGTCACAGTACAGCTACAATACCAATGACATCAAGAATAGGCAAGGCAATCAAGGCCATAAATACTATGCCTAAAATACAAATGATATAAATAATTGTATCTAAGAGCGCTCAGAGCATTTTAACGTGCACGGGATGGTACCTCCAACGATGGTTAAGCGCGCAGACGTGCAGATGTGCAGTTTTAGAAGCCGCAGACAATACCACAGGCGGCGGAAAATAGAACTGGCTCGGCAGCTCTACAAAAGCATCACGGCAACCGCTGATGCTCTAGTGGACCAGCACCCACGCTGAATCCCACATACGGGCAGTCAAGCTCCCTCCCCTTCAGTCGTCGCAGGGCCAAGAAATCCTCCACGGGACAAGGGACTACAGGGCAGCTTCTGGCTCCCGAAAACAGCCACTCGGGCTAGAACCCCTGTGCAACAATACACTATTGTAAGTCCTTGGGCTAAACCAGCACATACTGCCTATCTATGGGATAATATTAACCCATGGCACAAACCAGCGAACGCTCCTATGTTACGAACGCTAACGGAAACTGCACATACTAAATACTAAAGGTAGACGCCTACAGCTGTCACATCGGACAAGTCAGCAGAATATACAGACAGGTCAGTGTTAAACTCACTGGTAAAACGGCTAATAACCAAACATACTTAGCCGACATAACACTTCGGCCACAATAGTCAAGTTTCATACTAACTTCCTGACCGTTGGTAATATCTACACAAGAGAAAATAGCTAACCTGAAACATAATACGGGAAATAACAGATATGAACCATTTACCTCCATATGCAAGATGCGAGGGGTTACAGACGGTAGACCTTAGAAGACAACGGACGAAAATACGTGCCATCTCTGGAACAGCCGTGTCGGTACTACCGGGCCAAATGCGAATAGCAAGTGAATAGCAATGGTTTTTATACTGTTAGGGCGAATAGGGTGAGTATCGCACAGGATACACCAGCATCACGTGTAAAACGGGATACCTGTATCGACTTTAACAAGGGAAACGGACAGGTCAGCATATTATCCACAAATGTCCCGTGTAAAACCTTCACTAAGGGATACATGCGTGGCCCGTGCAGAAAACAAGGCACGTGTGCCACACAGAACATAGTTACGATGCATACGGAAATCATACCAACCCGTCATACGGAAATCATAACAGCACATGATTTACCCTAAGTCACGCATCCGTGACATCCACAGTGAAGTTCCGGAATGAGAGAAACTAAGTAATACAGATGTCGAGCAGTCTAAGCTGAAGGCTGTCAGGGCTGAAGGAGCCTACTAAAAGACCCTTCTTCAGTAACAGCCGGGAGACGGACAAAGAAGACAAAGACACAAGAAGTCCTGATTATACAGGATAGTCAGCCAATCAGTGGCCGTCTAGTTTGTGCAGCACCGACCGTTCCCGTGTTATCGATTCGTTTCCGTAACTAACCGGTCACTGTCAATCTTGGGTCGCTAAATGACCTAATTCTATTGCACTGCGGTCTGCAGACAATTACAGCAAGTTCAGACAATTACAGCAAGTTCTAGATGCCAGCTGACAAGTGGGGATCGCTGGGCGGTGTAGGGTTGGGGTCGGGTGAATGCCACTCACGAAGCCTTAAACTCTGTGTGAAAATAAAGTGATAGTCCAGGGGGAGGGGGGGGGGGGTGTTTGGGAGTTTAACGTCCTTTTCCACCACGTACGTGGTCCATTTGGGCACTGTGGCGATTTTTATACGAGTAACTTTGTGCCTTCTAATATCGAAGAAATCAAACAAGTATTGCAACATGACAACTTTTTTGTTGTTTGTTTTTGTTTTGCTAAAAGCAGGCTGCAAATTTACACAGGCTACAAGCAAAACAAATACACTTGCCGGCACGCCATTACTGAGTCCCGCTCTGTCCCGCCGTGACCCAAATACAGGCCTGTGATGTTACGACTTGATACACCGAACAGTTCCAAGAGCACAGATTTTTTTCTCATTCGGCAAACGCTTTTCTGCTGAGTTTGCCAGAGAATTCATGTTCATAATCTAGCGCTAGCGTAAGATTCGTCCTTATTACCTATGTCACTACTGGACACTGACTCCAGTCGGTATGAGTGTATTGCGTGCTACGCCGCTGACTGCCTACTGATGTTGTTCTTTACTGAAATCGACCGAGTTACGTTTTGAGGCAAGCGTAAGCGTCCGGGCCAGTTTGTCGGACACACATGTACTACTATATGCACTCCAATATGCTTTTCAGTATTGTATGCAAGGTACGCATAATGTTACTGTAAATCGACTGACATCAACTGACACCATTTTGCCGGAACACTGTTTCCTTGCGCAATTTTTCAGTCTCGGACAACTTGATGTGACCTTTCAGACGCAAACCTGTGATGTGGCGACGCTTCGATACACCGAACAGTTTATAGAGCACAAATTTCACGCGGCAATCACGGAAATACTTTTCTTCAGCGTTCGGGGTTTTCAGTCTTCAGACGCATATTTTGTTACTTTAAATCGACCGACACAGTTCCGGTTTGGCCGCCGGATGCTCTCCCGCCTTACCTCGGACACGTTTCAGACGCTAACCGCCCTGAGGAAGCGGGACCATGCCGGCTTTAGCTTGGCATTGATTTGCAGCCGGCATCGGCTTTGACGGAAACTAAACCCTTAGTTGCGTGAATGCTCCTTGGCCGTTTGAGGCCGATTTCCTGACGTTTGGAATCTTAATTAGAAATTGTACACCTGATCTGCTGTGGCGCTCTTGCCACGCTCGTAATATTGCGACTCGGAGTGAGCGGCCGGGCAGCAACATGTTGAGGATACACTACAGGCAGCTGGGGTGTTTCGATGATGTGAACGTCTGACTTGTCTGTGCTTGGACCGAAGGACTGTACTGTTTAAAGAGCGTAAGCCTGATGAAATGTCGTTGCTTGAGAAGGACTGAATACGGTTCCGGTGGAACGTGTTTTTTTTGCCCCCTGTAGAACGACCAGTTTAAGTCTGTTGAATGAGTACGCCTTGTACTCAGTGATTGCGTGTGTGTGCAGTGTGTGCGTGCGTGGCGTCACGGTGGGTGCGTGCGTCACGGTGTGTGTTTGTGTCACAGTATGTGTGTGTGTGTGTGTGTGCGTGTGTGTGCGCGTGTGTGTGTGTGTGTGTGTGTGTGTGTGTGTGTGTGTGTGTGAGAGAGAGAGAGAGAGAGAGAGAGAGAGAGAGAGATTAAAAAAAAATTAAGTGGTTGCCGGGTTTGCTGGTTAGTGTTAAATTCGGTTTAACATCCCTTTTCGGTAACCACACAAGAACAAAGCAAACCGGCTAAAGCCAGCCAAACTTTCGGTATTCGAACTTGAATCAGTAAATGAAAAACCAACTGTTTGCCATTCTGAGTGTTCCAGCCAGCTTCCCAGAATGGGTGAAGTATTTAAAAATAATCAGTACCTAATGGCACGCGGTGCCGTTCTGTTCTTTGATCATCCGTCTGTTATTTTCCTATTAATTTCTTTGTTCCGCTCTTTTTAACCCGCGGCGTCACATGAACTGACCAAAACTGAACTGATTCAGTTGAACTTGCGGAAACAGAGTACCGGCTGTACTTATATGACCTCAGTACTCCTGTTTCTGGAAACTGAGTACACACTAGAGAACTGAGTTGAATTTCTGGAAACTGAGTGCACACTAGAGAACTGAGTTGAATTTGTGGAAACTGAGTGCACACTAGAGAACTGAGTTGAATTTTTGGAAACTGAGTGCACACTAGAGAACTGAGCTGAATTTCTGGAAACTGACTGAGTTGGCCTGTTTACCGTCTAGTTTTTCAGTGACGACAACCGCCGGCGGGACTACTCATTTTCCACTAAAGTCAGCTTACGCAGAACTTCTCAGTTTTCAGTCTAAACAGTAAACAGCTACCAGTGGAAACACCACCTGAACTTCAAAACCCAAGTCAGTAGTACGCGTTTTCACCGAGGAAGGCTAGTAAAGGTCGTATACGTGTATAGAAAACCGAGCTTGGCTGTGGTGGTGATGGTGGTTTTGGGAGGGGGGAGGGGGAGAGGACGAGTGTGGGGGTCGGTGTGGAAATGGATCTGCCCGCTTTACCCAGAGTTTATTTCTCGCACGGCCCCTTGGGCGGGAACCTGTAAATAGATGTAGGAAGCTCGCTTCATAGAGTCCTTGCCTTGCCTGCTTCTCAGACTCCCTCCCTCTCTCTCTCTCTCTCGCGGCTCTAACCAACACACGGCCGATCTGCACCTTATCCTGGTTAGCCGCCTCGCTATTAGGCAGGAATTCGAGAGAGAACAAACTAACAATGTACGCCTGGTGACAGTGCATTGCTGTGAGTCAGAAAGAGAAAGGAAGAGTGGTATCGTATCTCATTTTTTCCCATGCCACCCTTTTTTCCGGCGTCTTCGTGAAATATTCAGCGCAAGACGTGGTTTCAATTTCCTATTTTTGATTGCAGTGTGATACATCAGTTCCTGTGACTGAGCAGCATGTGATCAGGAGATAAACTGTCTACGCCTGGGAAGAATCTGCAGAGGATGTTACGATAAACCTGTTTCCAAGGTGGTTTTTCCGGAGATTCTTGGAGTTTTTTCACCCTCAGTTGGAGGCGATGGTGTGTACGTTAAGCTCACTCCCTGCCGTGAGATACAACGAATCGACACGGATCGACACTGCTCCGTTATCATCCACACAAACAGTTGGTTCTGGTTTCCCCATTCCGGGATACTGATTTGCTGCCGTGATAGAAAGAGACAAAGATAATCGCATTAACTGCTCTGTTGCGTGGCTTGGGCCATCATCAGCAAACAGTGTCAGTCCACTCCACACTGGCATCAGCGGACTGATTTCGGTAAACGCGATTTGTTCCAGTGAAAAGAATGAGATGCAAATAATCGCATTGATCTGTTGCACAGTGCTTCGGCACTGCGGACAGGGGATGTGATGTGTGGTGAGGGGCGGTGTGTGTGTGTGCGCGTGCGTGTGTGTGTGTGTGAACAGCTGACGGGTGAGTACTGAAGGCTTCGGGTGCCTGGGTGTAATGCGGCTGGGACTTCTCCCCCCAGTGCCTGACTGCATAGTGTCCCTTGGATCAGTGCGAGACTAGAGTTGTGCCGTCGGCGGGTGGGGTACTTCTCTGACTGTGTAGTAGGAGCCGTTGTTTGCCAGGCTCTTTCCATGGGTTCGAGTCCTTGGTGAATGTTTGTCAGTTTTAGGTACACTGAGACGGACTTGTGCTTGCTGTGACTGAAACTTCTCCAGCGTCTGCATAGTGTTCCTTTGATCAGTGAGAAGCTTGCGTTAGCCGTTGCCAAGTGGATACTGCACTGTGTCGCTGGTCTGGTTGTAAACATAGGAGAGGGTTCGATTCTTTGATAAATCTTTGTGATACGGACACCGAGAAAGACGTGTGTTTGCTGTGACAGAGACTCCTCAAGTGTTTCCATAGACACTGAGTTTCCCTTTGATCAGTGGGAGGCTGGTGTTAAACCGTCGCTGAGTGGATACTGCCCTGTGTCGCTGACCTGGCTGTATACATAGGAGGTTCGATTCTTTGATAAATCTTTGTGATGCGGACACTGAGCCGAAGACGTGTGCTTGCTGTGACGACTGACGGACTGAGACTTCTCTAGTGTCTGACTGTGCAGCACATCACTGAGTGGAAGACTTTGATGCTATCGTCGCCGAGTGGTTACAGCAGTGGCTATTCAGCTGGATATGTGCTTAGTGAGCGCTGGCAAAGGGTTCGAGTCTCAAGTTAGATAACTCTTTGTGACATAAAGACAGACGTGCGCTGCTGTGGCTGGCACTTCTTCAGTGCCTGCATTGTGTCCCTTTGATCAGTGGGAAGCTGGTGTTGTACCGTCGTTAGTGGATACAGCACTGTGTCGCTGGCTCTGTATACTGCGGAGAGGGTTCGATTCTTTGATACATCTTTGTGATACGGACACTTCTGAGACAGACGTGTACTGATGTGGCTGAGGCTTCTCCAGCGTATAGCGTCCCTTTGATCAGTGGGAAACTGTGGCAGTACCGTGGTCGGGTGGATACTGCAGTGGGTGTATAGCTGGTTCTGACCGTGGCCCGCTGAGCTCTGACCATGGGTTCGATTCTAAATCTATGGGCCGCGTGCTTGTGTGACTGAGACTTCCCCAGTGCCTGAGTGTACAGCGTCCCTTTGATCAGCTGGAGGCTCAGTGCTGTGCTGCCATTGCCGAGAACTCGGATACTGCCCTGTCCGCAGTGGTGGCCGGATTTGTGCCGCGGCGTTGCCGTGGAGCGCTGATCAGTGAACGGCCGGTTCGATTCTTTGATGAATGTCCTGTGATGTACTGACACTGAGACAGATTTTGTGCTTGGGTGTGACTGAGGCCTGTCCAGAGTATAGCGTCTCTTTGATCAGTGTGAGACTGACGTACTCTGGTACTGCCTTCGAGCGCTGTCTGACTGTATCTCTACACTGCGCACGGTCCTCAGTGACAAGGGGTTCGATTCTTCGATGAATCTTGGTGATACGGACACTGAGACACACTTGTGCTGATGTGACTGCGGAGACTTCCGGGGTCCAGTAGTGCCAGCACAGTGTCAGTCCAGGTCTCTGATCAGTGGGAGACTCGGCAGTGAGGTACTGCAGTCGCTGAGTCCCTTGGATACACTACTGGCTCTGCATTCGCTGGATCTGTAGTTTTTGGAGCTCTGACCAGTGGCCGGTTCGAGTCTATGAATGATAATTCACTGTGATACGGACACCTTTGCTGATGTGACTGCCGTGCGTGAGTGTATGGTGTCCCTTTGATCAGTGGAAGACTCCTAGTGGTCTCGCCGAGACTGATTCTGCACTGGCCGCCTTTCAAGTTCTCGCTGGAGCAGTACTTTGCAGACCCTGGATCTCACGAGAGGTTCGATTCTCTGATATTGTGATACGGACACATGTGCGTGCTGATGTGATGAGGCTGCCTGAGTGTATGGTAGTGTCGCTTTGATCGGTTGAAGACTGCTGAGTGGTGTCGCAGCTGGGAGTCTGCACTGGCCGTTTCAAGTTCTCGCTGGAGCAGTAGTTTGCGAAGCCTGGATCTCACGAGGGGTTCGAGTCTTTGCTAGTCAGTAGACACTGAGAAAGGCCCGTGAAGAAATCCGTAGATGCGGGTGGATGTTACCCAGGAGTATCAGATTAGTAGTAATTGCCGATGAGAAAGTGTCATCAGTTTTGTGTGTATTCAGTGTACGGTGTGTGTGAAAGCTGGTATTGCCGCACTGCTACTGAGTCTGAGAACAAACCGTGAAACATATTGATCTCAGATGAACCCCAGTAAACGTTCTTCCGCCGTGGGCAGTCAGTTTCTCGCTTTATCAGTTGAAGTTTAGTCCGACTCGCACTCTCTGAGTGGCACTGTTCAGTCTCTACTATCTTCTGTCTCTCGCGGGATAGTCTCAGTCGGAGCAGCTCAGTGAGCAACACTGGTGCACCTTGGCCGCACTGGATTATCCTAAGTGTCTGCCCGCGCACGGCAGCCCGGCAGCGGCGGACAGGTGAGTTAGACCGAGTAATGCACGCATGCGTTCAGTGAAGACTGTCAGTCAGTCGTGCCTGATCTGACTAGATCCCAACTAGATTTGACTGACCGACACACAGTTGACTGAGTTTTCTTTACCGAAGTGTCATTATGTTGCCTTGAGTTTTGGTGACTACAGGGGTAGTGACAGCGAAAAACGGATTTGAGAGGTAGACTTCACCACTACTATTGACAAACTGACGGACATACGGTGAGTGTGCCCTCTTCATCAGTTTCAGTGACTCAGTGCCATGACTTAATTGTGAAGGCCAGTGCTGATACTCAGTAGTATCGAGTGAAGCCTTTTTTCACTGACTCCAGTCGGACACGTGCGTGCCGTCGCCGTCACACCAATAATTACTGCTTGTAAAACAAAAGTTTCTTAACAGTATTGTTCCAGGCACCGTGACTCCATGCAGTGCAGTGAAGACAGCCTTAGTTTTGATATAAATTGTGACCGGCTGATACCTGCCGAAACTGTGATTTAAACTGTGAATATAGCGCTTACTAATACACGTTGTGCCAGTGCTGAATCCTTCGGCGTATATTTGTTACGGACGACCCGCTTACGGATGGGATTGGCGTAAGTGTCACAGTGAAACTGGCTTGTCGAACTGACTTAACTGTGACGCTGACAAAACTCTACAATAATTCTCGTATTGACAAAAACCCTACTGGTTATTTCCACGAATTTGTGGTGGAGACGGGCTGGTTAATCGCCCGGTGAGAGTGTCATCATGTACGGGGTGTTCAGTGAACGCAACGATCAGCTGCAGGATTACGGGACGAGTGATGGCTATTCGCCCTACAGCCGTGCGGATACCAACCACTACAGTCGGCCGTTGGATACGTACTCACAGAGCAGTCACAGTGATGGCTATCCGCAGGGAAGTCGCGGCGATGGCTATCCGCACTACACTTTGGCTCAGAAGGTAAGGGACTTTTTTTTTTTAATTCATGAATATCGCTAAATAACACACCTTGAACTTCTTGTCTACAGCTTGTGTTGAAAGACTGAAAGGTGGACTTCGGACACAGCAGCGAGAAACCTTTGCTTGTAGTGAGCAGAGAGCATTATGCCGGTATACTTTGCGGACTGAATCACAGTAGACATGCTCTCTGTTGTAAGGGATTGTGATGGCTTAGATCTACAGATACTAGCACAGAAAGACAAGAACAGGTTAAAAAAAAATGAAGGAGAGAGAGAGAGAGAGAGAAAGAGAGAGAGAGAGAAGGGGGAAGGGGGGGGGGGCTGAGGAGGCTGTAGCCGGGGTGGCCGTTGACGAATAATCACAGAATCGTGTATTTTCACTTGCGATGACATCACTGATACTTTTATTTGGACATGCTTTGAGCAATAATACAAAGATCTCTTTCGCAACTTATCTTAGCTGCAGTCACCGGGTAATAAAAGCCATCTGATGAGAGAGAGAGAGAGAGAGAGAGAGAGAGAGAGAGGGGTGGGGTGGGGTGGGTGATAGGGGTGGTGGTGGTAGGGTAGGGTGACCGAATAATCACAGATCGTGTATTTTCACTTATAATGATATCACCGATTCTTTTATCTGGACATGGTTTGAGCAATAATACAAAACTTCTCTTTCGGGACCGGGTTATCTTAGCTCAGTGCAGTCAGTCACGGTGATAAAGTAATCTTGATCAAAAGAGCCCTTGTCCGTCAGAAACCCGGGGTTTCCTGTGATCG